>OX377618.1:178545000-178674303 GCA_947397865.1 Polietes domitor
TTTTAAATAATTCCGAAGCTATTGGTCAGTTTTTGCTATTTTTTAAATGAAGTGGGATAAATCGTTCTCGAGTTATTTTAAGATCTATGGAGCACACATTTCAAAAATCGAAAGAATGGTGTTATTGGATTTTATATTTGGTGTTTCATAGTTTTTTACCCAAATGGAGGCTGGCTACTCGAAATCAATTTATCATGCAAAGTATACGACGATTTCATTAGTTTTTAAGGCAAAATTTATAATATCGACTAACTGATTATTTGGGACAATTTATTCGAATTATTCGTTATTCGAAAATCATGATTTTTTCATTATTCGAATAAATATTCGACAAAAATTGTTCGATTAATCGAATAAAATTTAATCGGTTGGATACCCTAGTTGTGATTGAAAGTGGGCGATGTCGGCCCACTGGGCCTAATATCTAGATACCTCTTGTAGTCTAGAAGCACCAAAAAGTGGGCGAAATAGCACCATAAGGGATAAAAATGGTAATACTGAAACTCATGATTATGCATAAAGACTTGCATTTACACGATTACAAGGTGCAATTGACTCAAGAACTAAAGCCTGTTGATCCTTCCAAACGTCGTCAATGGTCAGAATTGTGGCAAGAAATGACAACAGTGGATGATCAATTTTCCAAGAATATTATCTTCAGTGATGAGGCACATTTTCACTCAGTGGATTCGTCAATAAGCAGAATTACCGCATTTTGCCGAATGACAACCCAAGAGTGATTGTCGAAAAACCAATGCACCCACAAAGAGTGGCTGTTAGGTGCGGTTTATGGGCTGGCGGCATCATCGGGCCGTATTTTTTCCAAAATGAGGTGGGTCAGGCAGTTACTGTGAATGAGATGATAACGAACTTTTTATGGCCCGAATTGGAAGATATCGATGTGGACGATATGTGGTTTCAACAGGACGTTGCCACTTGCCACACAGCTGACGGAACAATGGCTCTTTTGCGCGACAAATTCAAAGGATGATTTAATTCGGCACATTAACGGCATAGAACCTCAATTATGCCTCAGCGTCATCGAAAATTTGGACCATCGGATGGAGGTGTCCCGCCGAGGTTGCGGCGGCCATTTGGCCGATATTTCGTCCATACATAATTGAACCATACCAATATTATCATAATAAAAAGAAATGACAATAATTTCCTAAATATTTCGTTCCATACATAATTGAACCATGCCAATATTATCATAATAAAAAGAAATGAAAATAATTTCCTAAATAATTTGTGTTTTATTCAAAATCAACATCGATCCTTAAAATTTAACCACCCTTTATATTTATTATATTTAGGTGACATCGTAAAGCTCTTGACAACTGCTCTAAAACGATATATGTCCATGTCCTGGCAGAACAAGAATGTTCAAAATGTCATCTAATCTTGAATATCCTTACATACCGCCATTTGTTCTTTTTTTTTTGGAAAAATTGTCAGAATATAACCCATAATTTTCTATAAAACCTGTGTAAATTTCAGGATGGGGTCATTATGTGATCGGGATGATCCCTTAAAGACCAAACATTAAAAAATTTGTCTGTCCTTAATGGGTTAAGAAAATCAGAATCAGCGAGCACTATCAAGCACAAATCGGGCCAAAACTTTGGACCTAAAGCGTATTCTATAAAAATGCATTAGCACTAAAATATAATATTTCCAAAAACCTGTGCACATTGTGTGTCGACATATATACACTGAATGTTATGTTTGGTAAAATTTGTATCCCCTTTTTGGCTTTAAAATAATAAATTCAGATTCTAGTTGCAGTCGCTGTTTAATACCACAAACCAAAAACAAGTAAGGAAAGGCTAAAGTCGGGCGGGGCCGACTCTATGATACAGTCCACTTTCTATCCGAATACAATTCAATTCGGTGAAAAAGTGAAACCGGGAAGGTTTTTTGTATTCTGTAAATGTATGTGTTTGACAAAAAATGTTAAATCGGAAAGGACATTTGTATGAGGATATATTGAAACCTAGAACGAAATAGGTGAAATATAAAATGTATAGTTTGGCCAAAATCGCTTAAACTTTTGAGAGCAACATTTGTATTTGGGCTATATTTAAATCTGAACCGCTCTTACCCACTTTCACCATAGTTTTGTTTAGTTGGATAAGATGTTGTGCCAATTTTAAAGAAAATCGGGTACAATATGTGGTTTCTATAGCGCAAAAGTCAAATCGGGAGCGACATTTCTATGGCGGCTATAACTAAATCTGAACCGATCTTACCCAATTTCTACATAGGTGTTTCTAGTTGTATTATAAGATGTTGTCTCAAATTTAAAGAAAATCGGGTACAATATGTGTTTTCTAGAGCGGAAAATGTCAAATCGGTTGCGACATTTGTATGGGGGCTATATCTAAATCTGAACCGATTTAATCCATTTTTATCACAGGTGTTTCTAGTTATATTATAAGATGTTGTGCCAAATTTAAAGAAAATCGAGTACAATATGTGGCATTTAAAGCGGAAAAAGTCAATCGGGAGAGACATTTATATGGGGGCTATATCTAAATCTGAACCGATCTTACCCAATTTCTGCACAGGTGTTTCTAGTAAGATTATAAGATGTTGTGCCAAATTTAACGAAAATCGAGTACATTACGTGGTTTTTAGAGCGGAAAATGTCAAATCGGGAGCGACATTTGTATGGGGGCTATATCTAAATCTGAAACGATTTTCTTCAAATTAAATAGCGTTCGTTCTTGTCCCGAAAAACTTCATTGTGCAAAGTTTCATTTAGTTATGTCTGCAATTGCAACCTGTATCGTGATTACAAGAATAGATGGACAGACGGACGACGGACATTGCTAAATCGACTCAAAAAGTGATTCTAAGTCGATCGGTATAATTAACAATGGGTCTATCTCGTTTCCTTTTTGGTGTTACAAACAAATGCACAAAGACATAATACTCTCGTGGAGTGTATAGAAATTAAAAGTACTTTCGTAGGAAGCACATTCTAATCGCACCTCCAAATACAAACATGCATTTTTCCCACTTGATGAAGTTCTTTCAAACAACTTCCAAAAAAGACGATAATATGTAACACTTTACGAATAGCATTTTTACAAGTAAATGGGAAAGAATTCTTAGTGGGGTCACAGAGGTAAGGTGTCCGCTTTGAAACTAGAAGGTATATGGTTCGAATCGTGGATCGGGAAAAATCTTTTTTTTATTACTTTTATAAAAAAACTATGTTTAATTTCGTTTAATTTTAACAATTTAAAAATGATTGCTTAAAAAAACCAATTTATTGCTTTATTAAGGTGCCTCAAATATTTATGTTTTTGTTGATTATTAATACTACATAATATCAGTAAAATTAAGTAGTGTTAATTTATTTAATGCTAATTTAATATTAATTTGCGTTATATCTTAATTCATACTAAAAAATATTTTGTTAAGTTTCCTATTGTCAGTTATAACGACAGAAAATGGTATGCTTTAGTTATTCACCACTTACAACAGAGGATAGCAGAGATGCTTAGAGTGCCGTATTAGCAACCTGAAGGTCCACTGATCTGCCCCCTGTAGCGGCGGATTTTTTTTAACAGAAATGGAAACTGGGGAAACGTGGTTCCTTTGCAAATCTTTAAAATAACTTTTAAACTTTTTTATCTTTCAAAATAAAGGACATCCCTCCTATGACAACTCCATGTTAAATTCATTGGTGAATATCCCAATCTTCACTACTTCCGAATCACAAGATGAACATACTTTTCACTTCTTTGGGTGCTCTTTTTTTGCTGGCCATTTTTATTCCTTTTCCCCATAAAAGTACTAATTAAAAAGTCAAGTACTAACCTAATTGCATGTTTCTAGCTGCTAGCGTTTCTCAATCGCCCGAAAAGTATCCCAGCAAAAAAAAATTTAATTAGTTCAAAATGAATTACAGATTCATCACTCCAAAATCGTGCATCCAAGAGAATTCATTATAAACAGCATATCAAATGCGAATTTTTCTTCTAAACTATAGGTCATCTCTTATTATTAATTAAATTTTTAAATTTATTTCCAGAATTAAGAAGTACATTTATTAAATTTCTATTTCTTTCATTTATAGAAAACTTGCTGTATCCCCGCCCGCTTCGCCAGGCAGAAAAACCTGCGGTAAAATTAAAATCGGGTTTCATATTGTTATACCGTATTATAAGTTAGTTTCGCGCCAAATGTTTGTAACACCAAGAAATAATGGAGCTAGACCCACCATTAAGTATACGGATCGGCTTAGAATCACCAGCTGAATCGATTTAACGATGTCTGTCTGTCCGTCCGTCCGTCTGCTGTCCATCTAAGCTTGTTCGCACTCTACAGGCTTGTTGCCCGATTATCATGAAATTTGGCAGAAGTTACTTTTTTTGGCCAAGGACGATTGGTATTGAATTTGGAATAAATCGGTTCAGATTTAGATATAGCCCCCATATAAATGTCGCTCCCGATTTGACTTTTTCCGCCCTATAAAGCACATATAGTGCCCGATTTTCTGCAAATCTTGCAAAACACTTTTTAATCTAATTAAAAATACCTGTGACGAAAGCGAGTTAGATCGGTTCAGATTTAAATATAGTCTCCATACAAATGTCGGTCCCGATTTAACTTTTTCCACTTTAAAAGCCGCATATTGTTCCTGATCTTCTTCAAAATTGGCACAACATCTTATAATCGAACTAGAAACACCTATGCTGAAAGTGGGTAAGATCGGTTCAGATTTAACTATAGCCCCCATACAAATGTCGCTCCCGATTTGACGTTTTCCGCCCTAGAAACTACATATTGTACCCGATTTTCTTTAAAATTGGCACAACAATTTATAATTGAACTAGAAACACCCATGCTGAAAGTGGACAAGATCGGTTCAGATTTAGATATAGCCCCCATACAAATGTCGCTCCCGATTTGACTTTTTCCGCTCTAGAAACCACATGTTGTACCCGATTTTCTTTAAAATTGGCACAACATTTTATAATCACACTAGAAACATCTATGCTGAAAGTGGGTAAGATCCGTTCAGATTTAGATATAGCCCCCATATGTTGCTCCCGAATGTTTAACCGATTTTGGCCAAACTTTACATATTATATTTCACCAATAAACATACATGGTGAAAGGGGGTCACATCATTACCGGTTTCAATATACTCCCATACTAATGTCATTTCCAATTTAACATTTTTTGTCAAACACATACATTTACAGGATTCAAAAATCCTTCCCGATTTCGCTTTTTTTACCGAATAGAATTGTAGTGAGATAGCAAGTGGGCTGTATCATATAGTCGTCTCCGTCCGTCTTTAGCCTTTCCATACTTGTTGGGGAGATGCTCATATGTCCATACTTTAGTATAACCCAGATGGGGCCCCATTCTGCTTTATTACAGCTCTAGAAACTATATCTTACAGCGGATCTGCATCAAAATTTGCAGATCATTATATGTTTCAACTAGGAATACCAACCGTGAATGAGAAATATATAGGCGCATGTTATGGCGCAGGCCTCAAGTGTTGTTATAGGCCCCCTTCAAATGTCCGTCCGATTAATGCTATTACCGCTGTATAATCTGTATTTATCATTGGATCTTGATCAATTTTTCCATATCAAGTTATATTTACTTTTCTCGGAATATCTGCTGGAAAATTGGATCAATTACTTTATTATTTGCCATATTCATTAAATTTGACTAAAGATGAATTGCAAAATTGTAAAATTGCTCCCATGAAATACCTGGGTTTAGTAATCAAAGCGAGGTATATACGCAGGAAGTGGTGTAGGGTATTATATAGTCGGCCCCGCCCGACATTAGCCTTTCCTTACTTGATGTATTTAAAAATGTGCTTCAATATTTAAAATATTACGAGTTATTGGGTGTGTTTTCTGCGTATTATGTTTCTTCAAGGCTGACTCAATGTGTAATTGTTGAGCATATTATTTAATGGGAAACTTGGGATGTTCGAATAAGTTAAAAGTCAAAATATCTGGATACCCTAATTGTGAGACTTCTGGTAATTTTCTTTTGTCCGGGCATAAAGCCATAGACTTACCCTGCTCGGTTCTTTTGTCTGTGGTTTTCTGTCCCACAGACAAAATGTCCCACATGCAAAATTACATCTCCACACATACATCTCTACACACGGTTGTTAGGCCAAAACAATACATACACATTCGCAGAGAAGGGCAAACCTAGAAATATCTACTACATGCGTACATACATACGTACGTGCACATAAATATGTTGCTTATCAATGCTAAGAGTAATGACTGTTTGAGTCCTTGTGAGCTGTAATGTTGTGTAAATTGTTGGCAAAATTTTTAATTTATATAACAAATTTTGATAATTGTTGTGGCCAAATTGTGTTTGTATACGTGTGGTTGGCTGGCTGGTTGTTTGGTGATAATATATTTGTTGAATGTTTGCAGGTGATGGTGGTGGTGGTAGTGCCGGTCCTGGCGTTCTTGCTGCTACTTTAGTTGTACGATACACAGATACTCTGTTCCAAATACAATTATGGAAATTTATTCGACTGGTGTCCCAGTATCCCCCGTAAATTACTAAACAATTGCCGTTCTGTTTATTTATACGCCCTCGTGTACCTTTTGTTGTTGTGTGCCATGACACTGGCATAAGAATCTGTCGTCTCTGTCGGGGTTATCTTCTTGTGTGCAGGTTTTTACCTTCACTCGGTGTCATTTGACTTTATTATCACTGCCATTTTTATATATTTCCTTGGCATCGGGCGCTGTGGCACACACATAGACACGTGGTTATATTTGAATGTATGTATTTATTTAAGAAATTTATTACTCCCCCAGTGCCATCACAGATACACTCGTTTGCAATCAGTCTTTTTGTGGACTAAAGTAATGCTTTCAGTGTTATGGTAATATTAAAGAATATTCTAGCACACAGTGTGTCAAAATCAGGAGATATTCCAGATGGTCAAGCATAATAATACTTCCGTACGAACAATTTGCTAAATGAAATTATAACCACTTACTTTTTATTGCGAAACATCCACTTAATGACATTTGAAATCGAAAGGGCAATTTGATAGGCTCTGTTAAAATATTTTTCTTTGTGGGGAACACAAATCGACGACTACAGCTAGAAACATTCGGTTCTGAATATAAATATAAAATAAAGGGATTTTTCGAAGTTCGTACTTTTAAGGGTAAAATAGGAAATGGCACCAACCAGACTGCTACAGCTAAAATCATGAAATTTGGCGTGACAACGCAGAAAACAAGCCAAATATTATTTTTTGCTAAAAACATACACAATTTTTTTGAAGCTATGTTAAAATATAGTGAAAGTCTCTGAATACACCAAAATTCAACCTACATTCCAGAAACAAGTTAAATATTAAAGTAAGTTTTAGGATAAATTTCGTACTTTTTTCGAATATTTGCTTACCTATCCCAGAAAACTGATTTTAGGGGAGTGGCGTGAATGGAAAAAAATCTATGTCAAATTTCACTGTAATGGCTACAACTACAAAATTTTAGGAAGAGAAAATTATTTAATAAAAATAAGTTGAAGTAGGACCATTGAATATTGAACTTTAAGTTTTGCCGAAAATGTCTTATTATTGTGAAAAATGTGGTTGGTTTTGCTATACCTTCGACATGCATATTATTTTGAAATATAGAGTTAAACTGTTCATCAGACATCTATATAAGATAATTTGAACTAGAAGTACGTTTTATACAACGACTAGCTGAACACCCGCCCGCTTCGCCAGACAAAAAAAACTAACGGTAAAATTAAAATCAGCTTTCATATTGATTTATCTCCTGATCGCTAATTTATGTACCACTTATAATCAAAATACTTCCCTGAGAAACCGAAATCAAAATTCTGTTCTTATTGTTTTTGTGATCAGTAATAAATGGTTTTTCAATAGGTACTTGACAAAATTGAATTTAATTTTTAATTTCACTAGATAATAAAATTCAGAGTCGGTCATTATTCTCGACCTAGTAGACAAGCAATAACAAGTATAGTGCAAAGATTTAAGTCCACATATTCATGGTGTGATGCTGCCGTGCTGGTGAGATAACGGGTTGGTCGAAGTGACGAAAATATCGCTGCCGTTCAGGCGTCCGTACGATTCAAATCAGTCGATTCCGCGGCATTCTCATGAACTGGGCATCGCCAAGACCACTTTAGTGCGAATTTTGGGTATGGGTTTACACCCATACAATATGACTCATGAATTGAAGCCGACGGACCATTTTTCGCGACGTACGTTCTCCGATTGTGCTCTGGAGAAAATGCGCCAAGAGGATGAATTTCATCGCAAAATCATCTTCAGTAACAAAGCTCATTTTTGGTTCAATGGGTTCGTCAATAAGCACAATATGCGTTATTGGTTTGGTGAAATTCCACATGTGCTTCATGAATCACCACTTCATCCACAACAAATAACTGTTTGGTGCAGTATGCATGCCGGCGGCGTCATTGGACCATATTTTTCCATCGACAATAACGATCGTCACGTTACTGTGAATGACGATCGTTATCGCGCCATGATTACCGATTATTATTTTATATTTGATTACCGACATGTGCTTTCAACTGGACGGTGCCACAAGCCACACATCACACGCTACAATCGATTCATTGATTTGCTGATCGTGTTATCTCAAGAAATGGACCAGTCAATTGACCGCTTCGCTGGAAGTACTTAGAGCCAATATTAAACGCGAAATAGCCAATATTAAACGCGGCCGTTACGGCCGAAATGTGTGACAGAGTCATCGAAAATTGGGTCCAACGAAAATTGGTTCGAACGCTGCCGACGTGACTGCCACCGCGGAATAAGTCGAGTTTCATTCATAAATGTTTTGATTGTATTTCAAGTCGATCATACAGTTTTGGAAATATCTCAAATGGTTTGCGTTTTATTTAAAAAAATAAGTTGTCAAGTCCTTTTTGGAAAACCATTTAAGTATGAAGTTCTGTGTGTACATTTCTCTTTACACTTTATTCTTTGAAGGGTGAGATTGTGTGAAAATGGAACTAAAGAATTGTAAGAATTGTTTTTATCTTCAACATCTTTATGTTCGATTGGAACTTGCAACCCTATTGTAGGACTCTCGTCGAAATAAAATCAGGAATTTTAATTAAAACAAGTAAAACCGGTGTTAAGTTCGGCCGGGCCGAACTTTATATACCCTCCACCATGGATTGCATTCCACAGAGGTTGTCGGTTTTCGTAGAAGTGCAGCAATATTACAGGAAAATATAAATTTTGTCATATAGCCAAACTAAAACAAATACAAATATTAAAAAAATAATTATATAAATAAATATAATATTTGAATTATATCAAACCATTATCTATTTCAAATCAAAAAATAAATATTCTTATATTTATATTTTCAAAAAGCTTAAATACCATAAATATTGGAAGATAGTGGGTGCTACAGTTGGTTGTACTTCAATTCTATTTTAATTCCAAAAGCACAAATTTTGAAAATCCATTATCAGACGTACATGTGCAAAGTGCAGTATAACCTAACTTCATGATTCAACTATGATTATGCAGTCAGAGGAATGTATACATCGAATTCCATGATTCCAGCTGCGCCCATTTTGTTGGTACCATTTTTACCCCCTTGACATTTCTACGCAATTAGAATTTCATCATTCTAGCTGTAGTCGTTTAGTTGGTACTTTTTTATCCCCCTGTACCATTGTATCTCTTGAAAGTACGAATTTCGAAAAATCCGTTTATTTTTCGTGTCTACGCAGTCAGTGGAATGTATACTCCGAATTGAATGACTCTAGCTGCGGTCATTTGGTTGGTACTATTTATATCCAATTTTATCCGTATGGTTGGTACCATTTTTATACCCTCCACCTCCAGGATGGGGGTATATTCACTTTTCATTCCGTTTGTAACACCTTAAAATATTCATCAGAGACCCCATAAAGTATATATATTCTGGGTCGTGGTAAAATTCTAAGACGATATAGCCATGTCCGTCTGTCCGTCTGTCCGTCTGTCTGTCTGTCTGTTGAAAGCACGATAGCGGCCGAACGAAATGAGCTAGGAGGTTCAAATTTATCCTAAATGTGTCTTATGGTTGCAGATCGGTTGGGATTGAAAGTGGGCGAAATCGGGCCAGAGGGAAAAATTTTTCCCTCACAAGGACTGAAAATACCCCCAATATTTAGAGTATTTCAGCATGTTTTTTGAACATAATAGCTTGTATTTACTTGATATGTGCAATTCGCATTCCCTTTATAGCATAAAAGGGCACCATAGAGTGATTTTTATTTGTTGGGGGCGAAATGGGACGAAAAAGGGATAAAAATAGTACCTATCAAACGACAACAGATAGAAACACGAAATTTGGCGTGTACATTCCTCTAATAGAGTAAATACATAATATAAAAGTATTTTTTCTAAATTCGTACTTTTAAGGGATTAAATGGGGATAGAGGGATAAAAATAGTACCAACTTAACGGCTGCACCCAGAATAATGAAATTCGATATATACATTCCTCTGATTGCGTAGACACGTAAAATAAAAGAACTTTCTAAAATTCGTACTTTTTGGGGTTCAAATGGAAAAAGGGGATAAAAATAGTACCTACCAAATGACAGCAGCTGAAATCATGAAATTCGGAATATACTTTCCTCTGACTGCGTAGACCGAAAAATAAAACGTTTTTTTTCCAAAATTCGTACTTTCAAGGGGTACAATGGTTACAGGGGATAAAAATAGTACCAACTAAACGAATACAGCTGGAATGATGAAATTCAGTGTGTACATCCCTCTAATTGTGTAGATACGTAAAATAAAGTGATTTTAGATAGTCGTACTCTTGAGGGGGCAAATTGGAAAAAGGGGATAAAAATGGTACCAACATAATGGCCGCTGATAAAATCACGGAATTCGGTGTATACATAGCATAGCCACGTAAAATATTTTTTCTTCCAAATTCGTACTTTATTTTGTTGTTTTTACGACAAAAAATGGTAGAATCAGGAAGTTTAAAAAATTATACTTTTGAAATTAAAATAGGATGGAAATACTATAATACCACCCAAACGACTGTAGCTGAAAATTTACTTTATGAATTGAAGTATTATATCCATTACATATATATAATACAAATATTGCTAGCCTTGGCTTATTAATTAAATTTCTTATTTTCATACAGTTTATTTCCTCTTGTAGCTTGGAAGCACCACAAAGAAAATAAATGGGACAAAAAGGGATAAAATATGGTACCAATGATACGACAACAGCTAGAATCATAAAATTCGGTGAGGGATTTTTCGAAATACGTATGGGGCGAATGGGGATATCTTTAAATTTTATACTTTTCTTATCACTTTGTCTGCATCTGAAAATGCTTCTCCCTAATGACGACTGACAATCGCCAAATATTTAGGCATGTTCACTTTCACAATTTCAGCATTTTATTTATATATAGTAGTCGATTTCAAATAGTGTGCATTATAGTTTGAAATAGTAAACAAATATAGTAATGTGCATAAAAATATCACAACTTTCGCAATATGGTACTGTGCTTCTATGTAAAGTCGACTTCCTTTAATCTGCTGGTAATACTATGGAATGCACTCCGTGGTGGAGGGTATATAAGATTCGGCCCGGCCGAACTTAACGCCTTCTTACTTGTTATCCTTCTATTCCTATGTTACCCCTTAAAAGTACGAATTTGGAAAAAATACTTTTACATTATGTATCTACTTAATTAGAGGAATGTACACACCGAATTTCGTTTCTAGCTATTGTCGTTTAATATGTACCATTTTTATCCCTTTTTTGTCCCATTTTACCTCCTGCAAATAAGAATCACTTTATGGTGCACGTTTTTGCTATAGGGGGAATGCGCATACCAAATATCAAGCAAATATAAACAGACATATTCAAAAAACATGCTTAAATACGCTAAAATATTAGGGATTATTTTGGGTATTTTTAGTCCTTGTGAGGGAAAAATTTTTCCCTTTGGCCCGATTTCGCCCCATTTCAATCCCAACCGATCTACGACTATAAGACGCATTTACGGAAGATTTGAACGTTCTAGCTCCTTTCGTTTAGATGCTAGCGTGCTTTCAACAGACGGACAGACGGACAGACGGACGGACATGGCTAGATCGTCTTAGAATTTTATGACGATCAAGAATATATATACTTTATAGGGTCTCGGGTCGATATTTCAAGGTGTTACAAACGGAATGACAAAGTTAGTATACCCCCATCCTGGAGGTGGAGGGTATAAAAATCAAAATAATTTTTTTTTTTTGAATATTTTTTACTATACGATTAAAGAATATAAAATTCTACGTCACTACCGAATATATCAATGACATGTGCTGTTTACTTTCCCAGTTGCACTGCCTCAAAGTCAAGAAAATTTTGAGATTTACGCGATCAGTTGTGAAAAGTTCAAATTGACATATTTTAAAGGTTAATATATTCTTGTCCATTGATAAAAAGTAACACTTTGATTATGGAATCTTCAAGTTTAGTTATTTTAGAGCATTTTTACAAAACAATGTTTTAACAAAAGTATTGTAGACATTTGTTTAAACAATTTTTGAAAATATGTCTCAATTTGAGGTATTTTCAAAATATATGTCGACTTTTAATTGTGAATTCTTTAACGTACCGCCAGATGGTGAATTTCTAATTAAATAACAATGTGTTGGCTTCAATATTCCACAATTACATGTTGCGCGTTTTGCGCCAATTTATTTTTTTAAATAAATTGTGAAAATGGTCACTCTTTGTGGGTGCTTATACATTATGTTTTATTGTAAAACTGGAATATAGAAACTTTGTATTTAAGCATTTTGTAATGAAAAATAAGTCTTTTTATTTACTTAACACTTAAATGAAACAATTATTTCGCATGAAAGTCATTCACAGAAGCGAATGAGATTCCAAGTTGCACAATAAATCTTAATTTATAAATATCCCTATACGAAAACATGGAAATACTAAAATCGGCTGTATAATACCCTGCATCTTCTACCACATTACAAGTAATTTTTACCAATTCTAGATGTATTAAAATATCTGAGGCATTTTAATGCTGGACACATACGAAACATTGTCCTTTATAAGCTAATGTCACCAAATCTGGTGGGACATTTATATGGGGGCTTTATCAAACAATGGAACAAAATTGGGTAAGCAATTTTGTTACTAGAGCGGAAAAGTCAAATCCGGAACGACATTTGTATGGGAGCTATATCTAAATCTTAACCTAGTTGTAATAAAACGTGTTGTGCCAAATTTTAACAATATCGGTTGAAAAATGTGGAATCTAGAGCGAAAAAAGTAAAATCGATAGTGACATGGAAGATATAACTAAATCTGAAATAGTTTGCTTCAAATTTAATAGCGACCGTCATTGATGTGAAAAAATTAGTTCTGTTGGGATTGGATAATAATTGTAACTTGTACTTCGATAACAAGACTATATACACGGACGCATTATTAATTTATTTTCCAGGAAAAATATATAAATATTACCTGACCTGAAGGCTTCCCCGAATTAATCTCCATTTTTTGGCAATTTCAACCCTCTGCGCGACGACTAAAAATACCTCTATAGTTTTGTTGTAACTATCGTCTACCTACTTCTTTTAAAAACACTTTGTTTCCTGTATAAGTAAACAAAACCGAATGATATTGAAACTTGGTAAAAAGTTACAAAAAAACTACGAAAAGAAAGATCGAATCGAAACAGTTGAATAACTCTACTAGTTCGGAAAATTCTATAATTATGCTATAATTTTCGATTCGTATGGGGTCCCACGATTTTTTAGCAGTTGAAAGCAAATACATTGTGCTACTTATAGCGAAAAAATAATTAAAATCGAAGTGGGCATTAGTCATAAATAATTAAATATATTATCATTATCATTATACCCTCCACCTAAAGTTTGTGACACCTTGAAATGTTCATCGGAGACTCTATAAAGTATATATATTCTGGGTCGTGGTAAAATTCTAAGACGATATAGCCACATCCGTCTGTCTGTCTTTTGAGGTTCAAGTTTTCCGTAAATGTGTCTGCTGGTTGTAGATCGATTGGGATTGAAAGTGGACGAAATCGACCCAGAAAACTAGACAATTTGCGCATTTTTTATACCCTCCACCTCCAGGACGGGGTGGAGTTTGTCATTCCGTTTGCAAAACCTTGAAATATCGATCTGGTACCCTATAAAGTATATCGAGGGCTTATATTCAAAAGTGGCTATGAACAAAAACACAAATAAACAGGAGAGCGTAAAATCTGATTTTCTCCCTAATTTTAAGAGCAATTTTTAATCATTCTTCTACACTTTAATCTAACATGGATTACTGATTGCTACGATTAAAAAGTTTTCTAAATTTCCTATTATTCGCGGTTTTATAGTTCATTGCCACTTTTGCATGTTTAAAATTGAGCATTATGTTTTATGATTTTCTCGCGATCTAGCCAACGGATCCGGCTGAATTTTTATTTGTTTATTAAGAGTCAATATCGCTTATAACGTATAAGTAGTCAATCGCGATAATCGCTGCAATTGTTAGAAAATCCAAAATTCGCGGTTGCAATTGCTTAAATTTTAACTTTTTTCATCCAGGATTTTTTTGACACAAATATTCCCCATGAAGTCAGCTATCACATGCCAAAGAAATATTTTAGTGTTCTCAATATAATAAAAAGTTACGCCGGTTTTTCTAAATATTCTTTTCACAATTTTTGACTTTACAGCCACCATTTATCCTATTTTAGCCTAATAACTTGGGAAACAAAATGCTATAACGCCGAAATGATGATGATATGATAGTTCGATATACCCCAAATTTATAAAACTGCTGAAAATGTTTTAAACCAAATTGTTGTAGCGAATTAAAACCTTCGATAATATGTTGCTCCAATTTTGAACTGTTTTATTTCTATTATCTTTATGTTGATAGCCACTTATGCAGTCACAAAATAATGTGTGAGTTGATAGCCAAATCAGAAAAATTTGAAAAAAGTTTCTTTAGAAAAAAATTCTTCTCCAAATTTTTATGACAGATGACATCCAAATCTGAGAATAGTTTGGCATCAAAAACTCATTTTCGAGAAAATGGTTCATAGCCACTTATGAATAGAAGCCATCGATATATAAAGTATATATTCTTGATCATCATAAAATTCTAACTCGATGTAGCCAGACAGACGGGCTGTCTGTTGAAAGCACGCTAGCATCTAATTAATACGTCTTATAGTTGTAGATATGTTGGTATTGCAAATGGGCGAAATCGGTCCACAGGGAAAAATGTTCCCTCACAAGGACTGAAAATACCCCTAACATTTATAGTGTTAGCATGTGTTTTTGAATATGTCTCCTTATATTTGTTTGATATTTGGTATGCGTGTTCCTCTTATATCAAAAAGGTGCACCACAAATGGTTTTTATTTGTAGAAGTGAAACGGGGCAAAATGGGATAAAAATGGTACCTATCAAACAACAGCAGATAGAAACATGAAAGTATTTTTCCCAAATTTCATCTTTCTAGCTGTTGTCGCAGCAATTTTTTGTACAATTTTTATCCCTTCTTTCCCCATTTCGCCCGCTACATTTTTTATTTACTTTTAATAATAATTTTATAAATAAATATAAACTTGTTATTATCTCAATGCACGCTTATAAGGCAAGGCAAGGCTACCTATACATCTGTACTATATACATATGTCGAAAAATTACTTCAAGTCAATTCAAAATCTATATATAAGGCAGCAATCTTCAAAAAAGCTTAAATATCATAAATATTTGTAGACAGTGGTGCTACAGTCGGTTCATTTCCATACTATTTTAATTGCAAAAGTACAAACTTTGGAAATCCATTATCTCTCACGTACACAGACATATTGAAAAAACATACTTAAATACTCTAAAGTATTAGGGGTATTTTTAGTCCTTGTGAGGAACAACTATTAGGCGCATTTATGGAAAATTTGGACGTCATAGCTCATTTAGTTTAGATGCTGGCGTACCTTCACGGACGGAAGTGCTAGATCAACTAAGAATTTTTATGACGATCAAGAATATATATAGTTTGTAGGGTCTCTTGTCGATATTTCAAACGTGATACAAACGAAATAAAAAAGTTAGTATACCCATCCTGGTGGTGGAGGGTATAAAAATGCACAAATAATCTAAATATTGGCGGCATTTTAAGTCCTTGTCAAGGAAAACATTTTCCTCTTGGACGAATTCGCCCACATTAAATCCCAGCCGATCTACAACTTTCTTTCTAGTTCCTTTCGTTCGGAAGATACCGTGCTTTCAAAAGACAGACGGGGAGACGGACATGGCTAAATCGTTTTAGAATTTCACCATGAACGAGAATGGGGCCTCCGTTGAATATTTCAAGGTGGAGGGTATAATTAAGATTAACTAAAAAAACTATGTCTTAATATAGCATACACCAATTTGAATTCTTAGATTCTTGAGTTTCCGATTCCTTATCTTAAACTACGGAAAATTACGATGTGACACTTTAACTATCACATATAAGATGGGTTTCTCATTATTATTTTTTTTTTCTAAATTGTGCTCTTCTCGTCCACTGTGCAGTGTGATGTGATTTTTATGCCTTTCTTAAAGCTATGAAAGAACACTTCCAAAAATGCCCACTTGTGAATTTAACACCACAGTGCACCATCTCTTGCACCAGACCTATTGTTGTATTTACGCACATTATTTCTCCTGTTCATGGTCGTCCTTTTTTATTTGTGTTCAAAATCATTTGCTAAAATATCCATTATCTGATTAACTAAATTTTATTGTCGGTGATAATTTCTTCTAGGCTTGTGTTTATTGTACTTGTATATGCCCCTCAAACCATACGTTTGTACGGAGCTACGATTTGTATTTGGATGACGTCCTCACAGGTAATTTACGAACTCACACACACACACACATATATTCCTTTGCCCTGAATGCATACGCACGCACCCATAAATATTTGAGAGTGTAATGTAATTTTATGGAATTGCACATAGAATTTATTGTTGTTAATGTCGTTGGCATCGTTTTGGTTTTGTGATTTTCCTGTGCGTTTGCCAAAGGCTTTCAATTTGCCAACGTTATGCCGAAATTAAAGATAATTGCAGAACATTAAGGTGTTTTGTGTGTTTGTGATGAGGGGATAGTCGAATCGATTGTGTGAGATTGATTGATCGAATAAATGTTGATGTTTCTATCACTTTAAATGAGGCCAACGTTTTATGGAGTAGCAAATGACCTAGGGCCGTTTTCGGGAATTTTAAAACCTTGTACGTTGGGCTGAATGTATGTTTTAGGAATTTATGAATTTGTGTGACATATAAAACGTGGTTCACATATATTTCACCGTTCGGCAAATTCCTTAAATTTTGCAGATCATGTATTATTTCAGCTAAGAATACATACTACGAACATCGACTATTAAAGCTGACCTATTGTCCGCATTTACATAGATCACTGTTCTGATGTATACCCCACTCAAATAGGTCTCCGATATGATTTTAGACGTAATTTCCACATTTCAGTTACTTACACTTACAGTAAAATCCTCCTTTCGATTTGTTTATATAGCACTCAAGATTTTTTCCGTAGACGCAGCTACAATGACAGAGGATCACACCGATTTTGGGTGAGTATGGCGCCCAACAAATGTCGGAGTAATATAACACAAAAGATTTTCATCAATTTTGCTATAGTGTATCTATATATACAAAAATTAATCTGTGTTTGTACGTTTGTGTGTTTGTTCATTATAGGAGCCTGAACTACTGAACCGATCCTTTTGAAATTTTCACATTTTAATGCTGAACCGGTGGTGAAAATAGGCTATATAAATTTTTGATATTTTTAGTAGGTGTGTCACCTCCCTCACAAATTTGGGATTTATTCGTTTTTATAAATTATCATATTCTTGTCTTGAGTTTTGTGAAGTTGTTGAGTTTTTGTGAAAGTTCACGAATTGTTAGTCTGCACAATTGTACCAGAAATGGGCAGTATTGGAAAAGTGGGCGTGGTACCTCCTATTCGAAGTTAAAACCTATTATTGAGTGTTGTCAGTTCTATGACACATATCGTGCTGACATTTTGTGTAAGTGCATCTAGCATCAATGAGCATAGTTGCCCCACAAAATGGGCTGTATTGGGAAAGTGGGTATGGCACCTCACATACGAAGTTAAAACCTATTATTGAGTATTGTCTGTTCTATGACATCTAGAGTGCTGAAATTTTGTGTGAGCAGATCCGTGTAAATAGTTGTGCAAAGATGGACGGAAAATTTGCGTAACACTTCCCATATGAAATTAAAACCGGTTTTAGAGTGTATTTGACACCGAGATGGATGGCCGTGACCCTTCCCATACGAAATTAAATCCTGTTTTGAGTATATTCGACACCGAGATTCCCATATTGTTGTGTGAGTTAAATTAGTTGTAACCTGCTTAGACAATATACAAATGGGCGGGATTTGAAAGATGGGGCATTTTTGATTTGAATTTCAAGTTTTCTTTGGATTTTCTTAGCACAATAGTAAAGTCAAGAAAACGGAAATTATATTAATTTTTCAGTTTTTGTGTTGTTTGATTAGTGAACAATTTGATTGATTTTTTATATGTTTTGAATGTAGTACATTCGAATTCCAGGTATACGATTATGTTAGTCCTCTTACGTAGGAAGATATTTGTTTTGGTAATGGAAAGGAGGACAATAACACTCAACCCGAAATCAATTTGATTTTTAACATTTCTTCCTATTTTCGCCGAAAATATCCACATCTTTAGTATCTCAGGGAAGTACCTTGATTATATTTGGTACATACATTACCGATCACAAGAAAAAACCATTTGAAGAATTTAATTTTACCGTTTGTTTTTCTGCCTGGCGAAGCGGGTGGGGTCCATCTAGTAATTTATATAATTTATAAGCACCCCATCGAGATTGAAACACCTTGGTTTAGTTCTAAACAGTCATCATAGCTCGCGTAATATAACATCAAAGCTTGTAGCTGATTCAGCGTCCTGAAATCGTTCAAAATGGAGTCCAATCATTCTTGTTTAACGGTTGGATTGAACTGAGGTATAATGTGGAAAACCCAATAGACGATTTGATTCAATTAATCCCAATCCCAATATATGAGGCTAAAATGTTAAATAGGATAAATGTTGGCCGTAAAGTGAACAACTTTGAAAAATATCTTTCGAAAAACCCGCGTAATTTGTTATCGTATTGTGAATGCTAAACTATTTTTTTGGGCATATGATTGCTGACTCTATAGTGAATATTTCTGACAGAAACTTTGCAGAAGCCCAGACACAGATATTTCAAATACATCCAACAGCGAATTTTGGATTGTTGCAACTATTGAAGCGATTTTTACGACTCACAACATTTGCACATACAAAAAATCAGTCCAATTCTTTTGATAGTTTTTTTCGTTTTCAATGCCAATGAAAATATAGCAG
The DNA here is from genome assembly GCA_947397865.1 of Polietes domitor. Classification (NCBI taxonomy): domain Eukaryota; kingdom Metazoa; phylum Arthropoda; class Insecta; order Diptera; family Muscidae; genus Polietes; species Polietes domitor. The sequence continues at coordinate 178,564,521 of OX377618.1, forward strand.
CTAGAACTGCGAAATGTTGTATATCCCTTTAATTTGGCGACATCGGCTCTGAAGGAAAAATGTTCTCACCGATGATGACTGAAAATTCTCATAATATTTATACATTCCACGAGAGTATTATGTCTTTGTGCATTTATTTGTAACACCCAAAAGGAAGTGAGATAGACCCATTGTTAAGTATACCGATCAACTCAGAATCACTTTTTGAATCGATTTAGCAATATCCATCTGTCCGTCCGTCTGTCTGTCCGTCTATCCATTGTTGTAATCAAATTACAATTCGCAATAATAGTCCGATCGCAACAAAAAATGGCACGAGTTAGCTTTGCGGTCCCAGGACAAACCCTATTTAATTTAAAGGAAATCGGTTTAGTTGTAGATATAGGCTCCATACAGATGTCGCTCCCGATTTGACTTTTTCAGCATATTTCACTCGACTTGCTTCAAATTTGTCACAGTATCTTATAATTTAACTGCAAATATCTATGGTGAATTTGAGCCAGATCGGTTCAGATTTAGATATAGCTCCCATATAAATTTCGTTGTCCATTTAACTTCTTGCGCTCTAGAGATCACATATTTTAACCAATATTCTTCAAATTAGGCGCAGTACCTTATAATTCAACTGGAAACATCTTTGGTAAAATTTAGTCAGATCGGTTCAAATTTAGATATAGCTCCCATACAAATTTTGCTCATAATTTGACTTTTCCGCTCTAGAAACCACATATTTTATAAGACTGTTTTCAAAATTGGCAAAACATCTTATATGTAAACTAGCAATACCCAATGTGAAAATGGGTCAGATCGGTTCAGATTTATATTTAGCTCCCATAAAAATTTCTCTCCCAATTTGATTTTGTCCACTTAGAGATCACATATTTTATCAGATTCTTTTCAAATTTGGCAAACCGTCTTATATTTAAACTACGAAAACCTTTGGTGAAAATAGGATAAATCGGGTCAGATTTATATATAGCTCCCGAATTGACTTTTTCTGCTATAGAAACCATATATTTTTACAGATCTTCTTCAAATTTGGCAAAATATCTTATGTTTCCAGTAGAAACACCCATGGTGAAATATTCTTCTCGATTTGACGAATTTGGTCAGGCCATATTAGCATATGAATAGGAAGCATACACAAATCCTTCCCCTTTTATTTTTTTTATCGACTCACTTGCCGAATATCCGTTTTAAAAAAATCGCACCAAGTGATAAAGCATACATGCCACCTTACAAGCATCTCATTGAGTTGCATATGTAATTATGTGTATATGCAGGTATAGTAGGCTGGGTCGCGGTCCATACAAATGGAAAAACAATTCCAGTCACTCCACGAAAATAAAGTTTGTATTGATGATGATTTGCAAAATATTTCGTTCCTTGTGAGCTAAACGCTGCTGAAAATACCCCTAAAAATCATGTTTTTCCCGTGCAATTTTTTGTGTTGCATTTTAGTTCAAGTCTTTTTTCTGTAATAATACTCCCTTGAAAGCACTTTAAATATAATTTTTGATTATTTTCTTAGAGTTACTTATTGGTCGAATTATTATCATTAAACAATACAATCTTCATTTCTGGGGGTGACCGCAGCAATTTATTTTCATGACCCATCCTAAGGTATAGTTACCCATCAATACATCTGCCGTATTTTAGTTTTTCCTTTGTATTTGTTGATCTGTAATCAATATTTGATTCGAACTGGGCTATTGTCCTGGCTCAAGATCATTTTGCATCTATATTTTTACTTGTTTTGTTTACCGAGGCCTATAAAACTTTATATTCAAAAGGCCCGATCTTCAAATCAGATCTTTAATCCATTGGCATAGGACTATTTGTCTGCGTCACACAGAAATCTATTTTTTTAGGTACTTATTTTTTCAGTGCTGGAAAAACAAAAAATAATTGTCAACGCAAAAAGGAAAAAAATGAGTTTTCATATTGAACGTGGATTTGATTTAATTAAAGTTGTTTCATAAGTTTTTTTAATTTCGCTAATAAGGGCTACAGCCGCTGCCAAGTTATTTTTGCATTGTTGTTTTTTGACCAAAATTAAATTGCCAAGCATCTAGCTGTGTGTGAATAAAAAACACATTCATGCGTAAACACCTCTAATGTTTCAAATCGTTGTAGGAACATACGTTAATGGTAGTGATTTCTTTAACTGTAGTATTTGTTTTTCTTTAAGCCGGGCTAACAAACTGCGATAGCAAAAAGTCGCAAACTACAATATAAATATTTGAATCAAAACAAATAGATAACCTTAAATTTGACATACACCGGATATTTATTCAGGCTAAGTCCAAAATTTTTAACATAAAATTATTTTTTCAAAAATTGTTTTCATACTCAAATTGATATTGCTGTTGGCGGAAATTAAAAAAAAAAAACTATTTTTTATTTTCTATAAATTTATAATTCAAATATATACGTTTTTTTTTCATTTTCTTCTGGTAACTTAAAATCCTAGCAAACACAAGCATGGACATTACATCTCCAATAAATTGCGATTTTTGAATTTCACTACATATGTGTGTCTACGTAGGTGTGTGCAAGTCGATGAATAAATTATGCATTTTCGGATAATTATTTATTCATAACCGAAGAGGGAAGTGTCAAATGCACACGGTTATGGGCGAGACTAATTGGTTTTCTCTTCACGTAAATGGAACAAATCGCTTCCCATATCAACGAGATTTCCATGGGGAATTCTATGGAATATGATTATGTGTTCACATAAATATATACTTTTTTCATTTAGACATACATAAGTGTGTGATGTCATCGATTTTACTTTACGAGTTTTTACGTTCATGCACATGAACGAACCGATTAAATTTGACATTGGCACAATGGAAAACGGGGAAAAAGTGCTTATATACACTCAGGCATTTTTCATACAGTAGTTGCGCAGGAAATCGCATAAAACATATAAAATGGAGAGTACGTTGTGTAATTAAAAAGTGTATACATTCAGCTTAACTGAAACAAACCCAAATAAAAAAGTTTTTTTTTTTCAGTTGAGTTCAAGAATAATATACACGTGTAGTTGAGTATTAGCGTAAAAACATAATTATAAGTTGACATAAGTATGGAGAAACATTGCGATGGATTTTTATTAAATTTTTATTAAGTTTCGACAAATTCACGTGCATTGGTACCTGAAACCTTTGTAAACTTAAATAATCGCACAAAGGTTAGAACAAATCACGCCCATATTCTCATATTAAATACATTTCATGAAGTCCCAAATTTAACATTATTTAGCCTTTATATGCTTTTACCTTTATAATGACACTAAACTCAAAAAAGTGACAGAATTGAATATTATTACTTTATTATACCCTCCACCTCCAGGATGGGGGTATACTAGCTTTGTCATTCCGTTTGTAACACCTTGAAATATCGACCTTAGACCCTATATAGTATATATATTCTTGATCGGCATAAAATTCTAAGACGATCTAGCCATGTCCGTCCGTCTGTCCGTCTGTTGAAAGCACGCTAGCATCTAAACGAAAGGAGCTAGAACGTTCAAATTTTCCATAAATGCGTCTTATAGTCGTAGATCGGTTGGGATTGAAAAGGGGCGATATCGGCCCAAAGGGAAAGAAATTTCTCTCACAAGGACTAAAAATACCCATAATAATCTTTAATATTTTAGCGTATTTAAGCTTTTTTTGAATATGTCTGTTTATATTTGCTTGATATTTGGTATGCGCATTCCTCTTTTAGCAAAAACGTGCACCATACAGTGATTCTTATTTGTAGGGGGTGAAATGGGGCAAAAAGTGGCAAAAAGGGATAAAAATGGTACATATTAAACGACAACAGCTAGAAACACGAAATTCGGTGTGTACATTCCTCTAATTGAGTAGATACATAATATAAAAGTATTTTTTATATATTCGTACTTTTAAGGGGTAAAATAGGAATAGAGGGCTAAAAATTGTATCAACCAAACGACTGTACCTAGAATAACGAAATTCGGTGTATACATTCCTCTGATTGCATAGATAAGAAAAATATACGGATTTTTCGAAATTCGTACTTTTTGGGGTAAAAATAAAATAGGGGATACAAATAGTACCAATCAAATGACCGCAGCTAGAGTCATGAAATTCGGAGTATACATTACTCTGACTGCGTAGACATGGAATAGACGAAGTTTTCGAAATTAGTACTTTCAAGGGATACAATGGAACAAAATGAAATTCTAATTGCGTAGAAACATCAAGAGAGTAAAAATGGTACCAACCCAATGGACGCAGCTGGAATCATGGAATTCGGTATATACGTTCCTCCGACTGCATAGACACGCTAAATAAAAAGTTTTTTTTTTTCCAAATTCGTACTTTTTCTTTTACGGCAAAAATTGGTTGAATCATGAAGTTAGGTTATTTTGCACTATGTACGTCTGCTAATGGATTTTCAAAATTTGTACTTTTGGAATTAAAATAGAATGGAAATACAACCAACTGTTGCACCCACTATCTACCAATATTTATGGCTTTGAAAATATTTATGAAAATATAAATATTAGAATATTTATTTTTTTGAATTGACGCATTGGTAGCATTACCTTATAAGCGTGGTTTGAAATAATTAAAATATTATATTTATTTATAAAATTAATTTTTCAATATTTTTATTTGTTTTTGTTTGGCTATATTAAAAAATTATATTTTCCTGTAAAATTACTGCACTTCTACGAAAACCGACAATCTCTGTGGAATGCAATCCATGGTGGAGGGTATATAAAGTTTGGCCTGGCCGAACTTAACGCCGTTTTTACTTGTTTTAAGAATAGGGAGCTATTCTTCTTTATATATTATATTGTAATATAATTTAAAGTTTAAATTTCCACTGAAAATAAAAGTCGTATATTTAGTTATTTCTAAAGCAATACTCCCCACAGTACTTATGATTGTCATTTCCGTGTTATTTAAAACACAATAATTAACTCAAATCATTTATTGGACTGTGCTTTGTTTTCTACTTTGATTTTAGGTGTGTTCCTGAATTTAGTTACCTTACTTTTTGTTGAACTGTACGACTGTATGCTGTAATTTTGTAATAATAATTCTACAGAAAAATAGCAAATGCTAACTTATGGCTTTCGCCCATCGTAGGCTTTTGAAACACGATAAATGTTTGTAACACCAAGAAATAATAGAGATAGACCCACCTTTAAGAATCACCATCTGAGTCTAATTAACGATGTCTGTCCGTCTGTCCGTTTGATGTCCATCTAAAGCTTGTTTGCAAATTACAAGTCGCAATTGTAGGCCGATTGCCATAAAATTTGGCATTTTTTGGTCCAAAGACGGTTGATATTGAATTTTAAGGTAATCGTTTCAGATTTAGATATAACATTCGTACATATATTCCACCAATTCACCCTACTACTGATCAAGAATACACATTTTACGTGGAATCTTGATCAAATTTTCAGGATCATGTTTTAGTTGACCTATAAATAGCTAACGTGAAAGTGGACTATATGGGTCCATGTTTTGATATAGCCCCCATGCAAATGGGCCCCCAATTTACACTACTACCACTCTAGAACCCACATCATGCATCGGATCTTGATAAAATTTTGCAGATCATTTTATATTTATTTATTATGAATTACAATAAAAGTAAATTTATATTCAAATTTTGGGTCCAGGGATTGAGCCGGGGTGACTAAGACCATTGTAGCTAGTTATTATAGCCAGACCAGACCAGAGCCTCTGGTGGGAATCGAACCCCCACGATGATAGCCGAGCACGCTACTAACTCAACTACCGGGGCGGTCTGAGATCGTATTATATTTCAACTAAGAATGCCTACTGTCAGGGTGATGTACATTAGTCTGGGTCGCGGTCCATGCAAATGGAAAAACAATTTCCAATCACCCCACAAAAATACATTTTGGATTGTTTAACGATTAGTTGCAAAATATTTCGTTCCTAAAAACGCTCCTGAAAATATCCATAAAAATTTTGTTTTCCCACGTATTTTTTTCCATGCTTTATATAAGGTTACTTTCTATATATGTTTGTGTGCCACAAAATTTGAAATCAATTTTTGAAAGCTTTTTTCTCAACCAATTTTGCTCAAATTTTGCACACTTAATCATTTTCGATGACAATTCAAGGAAATGGAAAAATTTGACCAATTGGACAAAGGGGCGTGGCACCTCCCATACGAAGTTAAAACCTATTATTGAATATTGTCAGTTCTATGACACCTAGAATGCTGAAATTTTGTGTAAGTGCATCTAGCATCAATTCGCATAGTTGTGCCAAAAATGGGCGGTATTGGAAAAGTGGGCGTGGCATCTCCCATACGAAGTTAAAACCTATTATTGAATATTGTCAGTTCTATGACACCTAGAGTGCTGAAATTTTGTGTAAGTGCATATACCATCAATGTGCATAGTTGTGCCAAAAAGGGGCGGTATTGGAAAAGTGGGCGTGGCACCTCCCATACGAAGTTAAAACCTATTATCGAATATTGTCAGTTCTATGACACCTAGAGTGCTGTAATTTTGTGTAAGTGCATATACCATCAATGTGCATAGTTGTGCCAAAAATGGGCGGTATTGGAAAAGTGGGCGTGGAACCTCCCATACGAAGTTAAAACCTATTATTGAATATTGTCAGTTCTATGACACCTAGAGTGCTGAAATTTTGTGTAAGTGCATCTAGCATCAATTCGCATAGTTGTGCCAAAAATGGGCGGTATTGGAAAAGTGGGCGTATCATTTCCCATACGAAGTTAAAACCTATTATTGAATATTGTCAGTTCTATGACACCTAGAGTGCTGAAATTTTGTGTAAGTGCATCTAGCATCAATTCGCGTAGTTGTGCCAAAAATGGGCGGTATTGGAAAAGTGGGCGTGGCACCTCCCATACGAAGTTAAAACCTATTATTGAATATAGTCAGTTCTATGACACCTAGAGTGCTGTAATTTTGTGTAAGTGCATCTAGCATCAATGTGCACAGTTGTGCCAAAAATGGGCGGTATTGGAAAAGTGGGCGTGGCACCTCCCATACGAAGTTAAAACCTATTATTGAATATTGTCAGTTCTATGACACCTAGAGTGCTGAAATTTTGTGTAAGTGCATCTACCATCAATGTGCGTAGTTCTGCCAAAAATGGGCGGTATTGGAATAGTGGGCGTACCACCTCCCATACGAAGTTAAAACATATTATCGAATAGTGTCAGTTCTATGACACGTATAGTGCTCAAATTTTGTGTAAGTGCATCTAGCATCAATGTGCGTAGTTGCGCCTAAAATGGGCGGTAATGCAAAAGTGGGCGTGGTACCTCCCATATGAAGATAAAACCAAAATTACACCTACTGTAATTTTGTGTAAGTGCATCTAGCATAAACCTGCGTAGTTGTGCCAGAAATGGACGGTATTGGGAAAGTGGGCGTGGTACCTCACATACGAAGTTAAAACATATAATCGAATATGGTCAGTAGGTGTCATAGACCTAGAGTGCTGAAATTTTGTGTGAGTTGATCCAGTGTAAATAGTTGTGCAAAGATGGACGGAAAGTGGACGTGACACTTCCCATCTGAAATTAAAACCGGTTTTAGAGTATTTCGACACCGAGATGGGCGGAAAGTGGCCGTGACCCTTCCCATACGAAATGAAACCAGTTTTTTAAGTATATTCTACAACGATCTTCCTATATTGTTGTGTGTGTTTATTTAGTTGTAACCTGCTTAGACAATATGCAAATGGGCGGGATTTGAAAGGCGCATTTTTGATTCGAACTTTGTAAAATTACACGTTTTCTGTGGATTTTCTTAGCACAACAGTAAAGAAAGGTTATAACTAGTAAATCAAAAAAAAAATTATTTTTTCAAATCCATGCTTTATGCAAGCAGAATTCTATTGGGCCTAGAAATTCTTTTTTAGTTATCTTTTGTAGAAGGGAAAATTACTGTTACGTTTTTAAATATTTTTTTATTAATTATTATTATTATTATTATTTATTATTATTATTTATTAACGTAACAGTAATTTTTCCTTCTACAAAAGATAACTAAAAAAGAATTTCTAGGCCCAATAGAATTCTGCTTGCATAAAGCATGGCCAAGGAACATGGTGGCGTATGAAAAAATATTAACTTTTATTTTATCCGCCACCATGTTTCATTCGCGAAGCTACGCATGTATTCATTTCGATGATCTTCCACATACATACCAGAAAACACAGTTCGACAAAATAAGATATTATTTTTCACAAACAGTTGAATCCAATATTTCACAACTTCTAATCCAATACATCAAAATTTAAAAAAGAATCATTTTGAAAATCTTACTGAAAATTTGTTAAGTAATTAAGTTTTTTAATACATTATCAGTATAATATCGAATAAAATGTCGAATAGTTAGAATTATAATATATGCAAATACAATTTGAATATCAAAACGAAATTTATTTACAAAACAAACTTTCGATGCAATACAAGCTAGTGATCGTTTGGCCTGGGACGACTCCTATGGAAGTCAAATTTTTCAATTTTTCGATGTAATTAAAGTATTTTTAAGATTCGGCAAGCACATCCATCCGACTTGTGTGACTTAATAATTCTTCACTTCACGGAACACTTATGATTAGGAGTAACTTTTCAAAAAAACTTACTTTAGTGTCTAACTGAAGTTAACAACTACGTTAGAGGCGTTCGTTTTTAGTGTGCTACGTAATCAAAATTCGTTCCGTGTGACGTATATTTCGATTGTATGAAATCGAAATGCCTTACATGGCGTTTTGACCGATGGCCGCCCTAGTTGCGAAACTTATAGACGCCTTCGTGATTTTTATTACACACTGCTGTAGAGCCCAATCGAATAATAAATAAAGCATATGATGCTTTCGTGCTTTTATTTTCTGCACCAAGTGATGTTATATGGGTGTTAGCCAAGATCTTTGCGCAAAATTTTCCGCGTACTGGACTGGATTACGTGTGCCATAAAAATCACGAAGGAGTCTAAAAATTTCACGAATTGATGACTGATACTTCAAAGTAAATTTGAAAAATGTTGTTTACTCGTAATTATATTCCTAATGATTTGCGACATTATACTGATCATAAATATCAAAACGTGGTCACTGTATGACAGTTCCATAAAACACCCTATATTTTTTAATGAAGTATTTGTAATTGACAAATATTGTATGATCTGCTGAGGTTAAATTAAAACCCGAAGTGTAGAAGTGCAGTAACATTACAAAAAATGTCCGCTTTTTAATATGGCCAAACCAAAACAAACAAACCACGCTTATTAGGCAATGCTACCAATACGTTTACACTATATATATCAAAATAATTGACTTAGTCAATTCAAAAAATAAATATTCTTATATTTATATTTATATTTTCAAAAAAGCCTAAATATCATAAATATTGGTAGATAGTGCTATTATAGTCGGTTGTATTTCCATTCTATTTCAATTCCAAAAGTACAAATTTTGAAAATCCATTATCTCACGTACATAGTGCAAAATAACCTAACTTCATGATTCAACTAATTTTTGCCGTAAAAGTACAAATTTGTAAAAATCTTTTTATTTGGCGTGTGTATACAGTTAGGGCAATGTATACACCGAATTCCATGATTCTAGCTGCGGCCATTTGGTTGGTATCATTTTTGTCCCCTTTTTCCTATTTTACCTCTTTAAGTACGAATTTCTAATATCTCTTCATTTTACATTTCTACGCAATTAGAGGGATGTACACACCGAATTTCATCATTCTAGCTGTAGCCGTTTAATTGGTACCATTTTTATCGCTCTTTCCCCATTATATCTCTTGAAAGTACGAATTTGGAAAACCCTTTTATTTTTCCTTTCTAAGCAGTGTGAGGAATGTATACTCCGAATTTCACGACTGCGGAATTTGGTTCTCCATTTTTAATCCCCTTTTTCCATTTTAACCTCAAAAAGTAGGAATTTCGAAAAATCGCTTTATTTTACGTGTCTACGAAATCAGAGGAATGTATTCACCGAATTACATAATTCTAGGTGCAGCCGTTTAGTTGGAACCATTTTTATCTTCTATTCCCATTTTCCCTCTTAAAAGTACGAATTTTGAAAAATACTTTTATATTATGTATCCACTCATTTACAGAAATGTACACACCGTTTCGTTTTGGTAGCTGTTGTCGTTTGATATGTACCATTTTTATCCCTTTTTGTCCCATTTCACCCACTACGAATAAGAATGACTTTATTGTGCACGTTTTTTGTAGTTAGAATACACATACCCATATCAAGTAAGTACAAGTGGACATATTGAAATAATATGCGTAAATACTCTAAAATATTAGGGGTTATTATGGGTATTTTCAGTACTTGTGAGGGAACATTTTTTCTCCATTGGGGCGATTTCGCCCAGTTGCAATTCCAACCGATCTACGACTATAAGACTCATTTATGGATAATTTATACATCCTAGCTCCTCCATCCTTGGCTAGACCATCTTAAAATTGTATAGCGATCAAGAATATATATACTTTATAGGGTCTCAGGTCGATATTTCAAGGTGTTACAAACGGAATGAAAAAGTTAGTATATTCCCATCCTGGAAGAAGAGGGCATAATAACTGAATATTCCGCGTGCAAAGTATCAGTTGCGGCCAAAATAATAGCTTAAAATTAATTTTCATATATTTGTTTGTGTGATAATATTTTTATTGCTACTACTACATTAAGTGCTGCGTTATGACAATATAAATAAAAATAATTATCTATTTCGTTATATGATTTCAGTTACTTAAGAAATTTCAAATTTTTTGGGTTATGCGACATTTTGGAGCGGTCAAAATAATAGAAATTTTCAAAAAGTCTCAAGAAAATGGAATTTATCCTAACTTTTCTACTGGATTTGATTTTATAAGTATGATATTATGAAATGTACACTACTTCCGAAATATTATTGTTTATACACTCCACGAGAGTATTATGTCTTTGTGCATTTGTTTGTAACACCCAAAAGGAAGCGAGATAGACCCATTGTAAAGTATACCGATCGACTTAGAATCACTTTCTGAGTCGATTTAGCAATGTCCGTCTGTCTGTCTGTCCATCTATTGTTGTAATCAAAGTACAGGTCGCAATTATAGTCCGATCTTAACAAAAATTTGCACAAGTAAGTTTTTTGGATCAAGGACGAACGCTATTTAAATCGGTTCAGATTTAGATATAGCCCCCATACAAATGTCGCTCCCGATTTGACATTTTCCGCTCTATAAACGACATATTGTACTCGATTTTCTTTAAATTTGCCACAACATCTTATAATCCAACTAGAAACACATATGCAGAAAGTGGGTAAGATCGGTTCAGATTTAGATATAGCCCCCATACAAATGTCGCTCCCGATTTGACATTTTCCGCTCTATAAACGACATATTGTACTCGATTTTCTTTAAATTTGGCACAACATCTTATAATCCAACTAGAAACACATATGCAGAAATTAGGTAAGATCGGTTCAGATACAAATGTCGCTCCCGATTTGACGTTTTCCGCTCTATAAACGACATATTGTACTCGAATTTCTTTAAATTTGGCACAGCAGCTTATAATCAGATTTAGATATATCCCAAATACAAATGTTGCTCCCAAATGTTTAACCGATTTTGGCCAAACTATACATATTACATTTGATCTATTTCATTCCAGGGTTCAATATACCCCCATACACATTTCCGTTCCGATTTAACATTTTTTGTCAAACACATACATTTACAGGATACAAAAATCCTTCCTGTTTTCACTTTTTCACCGAATTAAATTGTATTCGGATAGAAAGTGGAGTGTATAATAGAGTCGGCCGCGCCCGACATTAGCCTTTCCTTACTTGTTTTTTTTTTCTTAACAGGTAGGACGAGGAGAGCATTTTGATGAACAAATCGAGTTCATATAAAAATTTCGGCCATTTATAAGTATTTAAAATGTTCGTAGAATACTAAAAACATAATCTGTATGCCTAACGTGACCATCTCTTATTGGACAAAAATCGGGATTTATGAATTCCAAAAGCGGGATTTTGTAGAAAAAAAAGCGGGATCGTGAAAATGTAACCAAAAAACGTAAAGATAAAAACTAAGCTATATAATGTAGTATAAATAAAATTGATTGTGTTTAGAATATTTATGACATAATTAAATAGGTAAACAATATTTAGGGTATTTAAGTACATTTTTTGAAGATTGCTGCAGGAGTGTTCTTTAAAATTATTTAAACATCACAATTTGATTAAAATAGTTAACATATGTCGGCGTGTTTGTTGACTTCTACGCAAAGTCGAAAGTCTAGAATCAGTAATACTGTGAAATTCACTCCATGGAAGATTAGGCGTGGCTGAACTTAAAGTTTTTTACTATTTTTCATGAATTTTGGAAAATATATTGAAAAATTTGTCATAGTGTTAAATGCGATCTTCAAAATGAAAAAAAAATCTACACATAATTTGTATATGTTGTCTATTAGGTTAGAACTTCATGGGTCTATATTTTATTAATAGTAAAAAGCTATCTGAAGGTGCTTATGAAACTGTCAAACATACGACTATAGTATTGAAAGTGATTTTAATACCACCTAGTAGCATAATGGTATCCTTTCATAAACTGTTTGAGAGTCTATGTCTTATTAATATGTTTTAATGAACCAATTAAACAACGCAGCATTGCATTTAATTTTATCAAAGTATGGATTAAATTGCTATTAGTAATCTTTAATGTTCCCTTAAAACTAGAGCCTTAATATATAAAAAGGACAATTAATTAACTATTTTAGAAATTGTGGACTTTTGTCGGTTACCAAAAATTTATGGCAAAAATAATTTGAAACAAAAAAACGGGATTATGCGGGACTTTTTGTAAAAAAGCAGGATTATGCGGGATGTAAAATTAAAGCGGGACTGGTCATCAAAAAGCGGGATAGTCCCGCGAAAAGCGGGATGGATGGTCACCTTATGTACGCCAGAAGTCCGAGAAAAGACCCACTTAAAAATTAAAGACATGCCACAAAAAATTGCATTTCGCTAAAAAACACCTGCAATGGTCAACCGAAAAGTGGGTGCAAGTTTTATGGTGAGATGAATTGTACGGTCGGATAGTGTCTCGATAGTTTGTAAGACGTCCACACAATCCATCTTTTTCATAATATGGGTTGGGTCAATACATTGGTCCAGAACTATCATGGGCTCTGCCCAATACGTCAAGATACTGCATAATTAAGCAGAATATGGAATGCCCTTTAAGTGGGCCTTCTGGCAAGAAAACTATCCTAAATACACCAACCGATTAGCAAAAAGGTGTTTGAATAGATTTTCTTCCAAATTTGCAAAACATCTTATATATCAACTAGAAACACCTGTAGTGAAAATGTGTTAGATCGTTTTAGATTTATATATAGTTCCCATACAAATTTCGTTCCCAATTTGACTTTTTCCTTTCTAGAATCCACATATTTTATCAGATCTTCTTCAAATTTGGCAAAAATCTTATTTTTCCACTAGAAAGATTTATATATGGCTGTCTCACAAATTTCACTCCCGATTTGACTTTTACCACACTATAAACAACATATTTTAACAGATTTTTCTACAAATCTTGCAAAATAACTTATATTTCAACTAGAAACACTCATGGTGAAAATGGGTCAGATCGGTTCAAATTTATATATAGCTCCAGGCTTGACTTTTTCCGCCGCAGTCTCTACTTATTTTTATCGAATTTCTTCAAATTGATCATAACATGTTATGATCACTTCATTCCATGTTTTGATATAGCCTCGATACAAATATTCTTCTCGATTTGACAAATTGACTTAGATCATATCAGCCTATGATTAGGACGCATAGACAAATCCTTCCCGTTTTCACGTTTTTACCCAATTGAAGTCGGCCCCGACGGACTTTAGATTTTCCTTACATGTTTTTGTCTGAGAATGAAACATTTTTGACATAAATGGTTCTAAAGGCTTAATCTCAAAGTCCACCTTTTAATCGCCGCAAAAACCTTTAGGATATTCGAAATAAAACTAATCTTTATACCCTACACAACTTCGTGGACTAGTTATAAGTTAGCTTTCCGCCAAATGTTTGTAACAACAAGAAATAATCGAGCTAGACTCACATTTATGTATACGGATCGGCTTAGAATCACCAGCTGAAACGATTTAACGATGTCTGCCTGTCCTTCTGTCCGTCCGTCTGCTGTCCATCTAAGCTTGTTCGCACTCTACAGGTAGAAATTGTTGACCGATTATCATGAAATATGACAGAAGCTACTTTTTTGGGCCAAGGACGATCGGTATTGAATTTGGAGGAAATCGATTCAGATTTACATATAGTCCCATACAAATGTCGCTCCTGATTTGACTTTTTCCGCTCTAAAATCCACATATTGTACCCGATTTTCTTTAAAATTGGCACAACATTTTATAATCGAACTAGAAACACCTATGGTGAAAGTGGGAAAGATCGGTTCAGATTTAGATAAAGCCCCATACAAGTGTCGCTCACGATTTGACTTTTTCCGCTCTAAAATCCACATATGCTTTAAAATTGGCACAACATTTTATAATAGAACTAGAAACACCTATGCTGAAAGTGGGTAAGATCGGGTAAGATTTAGATATAGCCCCAATACAAATGTCGCTACCGAATGTTTAACCGTTTTTGGCCAAACTTTGCATATTATATTTCACCAATAAACATACATGGTGAAAGCGGGTCACATCATTCCAGGTATCAATATATTCCCATACAAATGTCCTTTCCGACTTAAAATTTTTTGCCAAACACATACATTTAAATGATTTAAAAATCCTCCCCGATTTCACTTGTTTACCGAATTGAATTGTAATGAGATAGAAAGTAGAGTCTATCATATAGTGGCTCCGTCCGTCTTTAGTCTTTCCTTACTTGTTTGGGAGATGCCCATATGTCCATACTTTTGTATAACCCAAATGGGCCCCATTCTGCTCTAATACAGCACTAGAAATTACATCTTACATCGGATCTTCATCAAATTTTGCAGATCATTATATGTTTCAACTAGGAATACCTACATTGGATGATAAATATATAGGCGCATGTTTTGGCACAGGCCTCAAGTGTTTTTATAGGCCCCCTTCAAATGTCCGTACGATTCATCCTATTACCGCTGTATAATCTGTATTTATCATTGGATCTTCATCAATTTTTCCAGATCATATTATATTTACTTTACTCGGAATATCTGCTGGCAAATTGGATCAATTACTTTATTATTTACCGTATTCGTTAAATATGACTAAAGATGAATTTATTGTAACTGTATAATTTATATGAACTACATAAAATTGCTCCCATGAAATACCTGTGTTTAGTAATCAAAGCGAGGTATATACGCAGGGAGTGGTGTAGGGTATTATATAGTCGGCCCCGCCCGACTTTAGCCTTTCCTTACTTGTTTTCTTTGTCGACATTTTTTATCTAGTCGCTGTTCTTTTTTGACAACATATGTTCATGGTGGCGTATGAAAATATTAAATAATATTTTAACCGCCACCATGTACCAGTTGAATGTTATTTTTTATACACTCCACGAGATTATTATGTCTTTGTGCATTTGTTTGCAACACCCAAAAGGAAACGATTTAGACCCTTCGTTTATTATACAGATCGGCTTAGAATCACTTTCTGAGTCGATTTAGCAATGTCCGTCTGTCCATCTATGGTTGTAATCAAATTACAGATCGCAATTATAGTCCGATCTTAACAAAAATTGGCACAACTAAGTTTTGTGGATCAAGAACGAACGCTATTTAATTTGAGGCAAATCGGTTCAGATTTAGATATAGCCCCATACAAATGTCGCTCCCGATTTGACATTTTCCGCTCTAGAAACCGCATATTGTTCTCGATTTTCTTTAAATTTTGCACAATATCTTATAGTCCAACTAAACAAAACTATGGTGAAAGTGGGTAAGATCGGTTCAGATTTAAATACAGCCCAAATACAAATGTTGAAACCACATATTGTACTCGATTTTCTTTAAATTTGGCACAACATCTTATAATCTAACTAGAAATACCTGTGCAGAAATTGGGTAGATCAGTTCAGATTTAGATATAGCCCCCATACAAATGTCGCTTCCGATTTGACATTTTCCGCTCTAGAAACCACATATTGTACTCGATTTTCTTTAAATTGTGCAAAATATCTTATAGTCCAACTAAACAAAACTATGGTGAAAGTGGGTAAGATCGGTTCAGATTTAAATACAGCCCAAATACAAATGTTGCTCCCAAAAGTTTAACCGATTTTGGCCAAACTATACATCTTATATTTCACCTATTTCGTTCCAGGTTTCAATATATCCTCATACAAATGTCCTTTCCGATTTAACATTTTTAGTCAAACACATACATTTACAGGATACAAAAAACCTTCCCGTTCTCACTTTTTCACCGAATTGAATTGTATTCGGATAGAAAGTGGAGTGTATCATAGAGTCGGCTCCGGCCGACTTTAGCCTTTCCTTACTTGTTTTTTTTTGTGTAAATAAATTTGTGGCTCTTCTCTCCAATTTTGCTGAAAATTTTCAAGTATGTACTTTCTAAAATATATTAAATATAGCTGAATTCCCTATTTTCAGAAAATATAAAATCCACTAGAGTGGATCGAAGCACATTATTTGTATTAGGTTATCTTTAAAAATGTATTTTCTGGTATGATAGACAAATATATTTTTCTGTCTAATTCCTGGTTTGCTACTGATTTTACAGAAAATTTTCAAATCTTAAGAAATCTTTTATAAACAAAAAATGCATTTTCGATTTTTTTAAAATAAATTTTATTAATTGTTACATTTAGCTGACTTTCAAAATTTTTTGATGTTCCCGAATAAAATTAATCGTTGGCTTATTTTATGTGTTGTTCTCGGCTTTATCACCGTTCATTCGTGAACTAACCAGTACACAACTTAAAAGTCGATTTGGGTTTTTGATATCGTCGCCCTTACTTTTTTACTCATAGTTTTTAGTGGGCTTTGAGGAACCTTTAAATGACGTTGGAGGATGTAAAAATATACACATTCCATGTAAGGTTCACCGAATCCTTAATTTAATATCATACTGCAGTATAAGTACGCACATGATTGTTTCTGCAAGTGACTGACAATTAGTTATTCTATGGCCCTATGCTTAACGAGCGTGAAGTCATACTTTAGTATTGCTTCAAGTTACACAGATTTCATATGCGTTTTGAATTTCCAACACCACCTATCAGTAATTACACTTTGACATTCACGACACCCTCCACGTGAGAATTATGTGAGCATGGTGGTATGTGTGCATGTGTGTATGAGGAATCAATCGCTGCTCGTTCTCATGAACTGTTGCAGCGCGAGTTCCAATCAATGCTTCTCTATTGATAAATCCTTTACATAGAATGGCAAAATCCCTGTGTATGACCCCAGATTAATTTTTCCTTCAAAAAAAAAAAAAGACGAGCGCACAACTGATTGGCAATAAATTTTCCTTCGTTACAAACGCGAGAGAGAAAAGTCCAGGGAAACATCGTGTCATAAATTTTAAGGGAATCTCATAAATTGCGTGCTTCTGACAGTAAACACAGAGCTTATCTTTATTACGCGTCGTCGTTTGGATTTCGCTGATGATGGATTTTTAAGAGGAACGGAATGTAGGTAGGCCTCCCTCCTAGCATAAGGGAGGGGTGGAAGAGACAACAGCGGCATCATGTCGATTACGTCGAAAAATATACAAAAAGGTAAAAAACTGCTTTTTAAGCAATGTCAAAAATATGCTGAAAAATGTCGATGCATAAAATACGACCGACCATGTCGATGAAAAAAGTAAAGTTCGTCCAGGTCGAACTTGGCGAACCATCAACTGTATCATTGTTAGCGAATGCAATCGCTAGCCGCCAGATAAGGTACAAAAGAACTCAAACTATATAGCTAGCTCATCCTGTCACAACCTGTATATCATAGTAGTCGAAGAACCTTGATTATTTGAGATGCAGTTATAGTCCTTGCGAAGGAAATATTTTATACCATGGACCGGGTAAATATTTTTTTATGAAAATTGCTCAGCGAACGATATTATTAGTAATTTTTTTAAAATCCATGGCAACATATTTACATGTTTTGAGGATTTGATTTAAAAAACAAATAAAAAAAGCTAAAGTTGGGCAGTGCCTACAGTATCACCCCCCTCCAATCTAAATCCAATATTGTATTACAAAATTTGGATGCCTTTGAATGTCAGTGAAAATATGACACAACACTTTGCCATATTTGTCCAAAAAAATACGAAATATATATATTCATGGTGGTGAGAACATAACCAAATAAAGAAAATTATTAGATCAACTATAAATATTCCCACAACCCACTTATTTACGTATTTAAAATATTATCTAAGATCGATATCTCTTGCTGTTACAACCGGAGTGCCAGACTCAGTATACACTCCATACGAAGTTAGAGCCCATAAGAACAAGGATGTAAGTGTTGAATGCGACGTCGGTGGAAGTGTTACACATACTCGTAGACATTTATTTACAGCAATATTTAACACTTATGGCTGGTTATGTAAAAGTGCTTTAATTTAAAGAGGTTTTAAGTTTTTATATTCTCCACCTTAGGATGGAGGGTAATTATTTTTGTTATCTATTTGACTAGTGTAGCAATTTAATTACAATCGTACAGAAAATGGGTGGGTAGCTGACAAACCATTTTATTGTGTACATAAAAGCATATAAAAAAGTACTTTGCTATGCCGCAAACCGAGTGAAAATATTGTTGAAATTGAAACAATACAAATGAATAAAAAACTAAAAAAATCTCCCCTTTTCTTAATTATACCCTACACCACTTCGTGGACTAGGGTATTATAATATATGTAACGCCAAGAAATAATCGAGCTAGACCCATCTATAAGTATACGGATCGGCTTAGAATCACCAGCTGAATAGATTCAACGATTCTGTCCGTCCATCCGTCTGCTGTCCATTTAAGCTTGTTCACACTCTACAGATCGCAATTGTTGTCCGATTGTCGTGAAATTTTACAGAAGCTACTTTTTTGGCCCAAGGACCATCGCTATTGGATTTGGAGGTATTCGGTTCAGATTTAGATATAGCCTCCATACAAATATCCCTATAATTTACACTCTTACTGCTCTAGAATACATGGGATCATGATAAAATTTTCAGGATCGTCTTATATTTGAACTAGAAACAGTTAACAGGAAAGTGGACCAGCATGGACCCACATGGTTTGATATAGCCCCCATACAAATGTACCTCCGATTTACAATATTACTGCTCTAAAATGCACATTTTACATCGGATCTTGATCAAATTTCTCACACAATGTTACATTTAGACTAGAAACACCTATTTTGAAAACCAGCTATATAGGTCAATGTTTTGGTATATCCCCCATACAAATGGGCCCCCACTTCACACTATTATCGCTCTAGAATCCACATCGTGCATTAGATCTAGATACAATTTTGCTGATCATGTTATATTTCAACTAAGAATACCTACTGGGCGCACTTTTTAATGTAGCGCCCTTACAAATGGTCCAATTTTAATTTTTACCCCTTTTGGGTGCAAATTTTACATCGGATTTTTTTTTTCAAATTTTACAGATTATATTATATTTTAACTAAGAATACATACCCCACATTCTACTCTATTACAGCTCTAGAAACTACGTCTTACATCGGATCATGATATATTACAACTAGGAATACCTACCGTGAATGAGAAATATATAGGCCCATGTTTTGAACCAGGCCCCAAGTGTTGTTATAGGCCCCTTTCAAACGTCGGTCCGATTCATCCTCAAATCATCAAATTTTATGATAATATGCCACTTTTAATATTATCACGATAATAGGAGCAACAAATTAACTAAAAAACTTTACAAACACAGTAAAACTGTGAGTCTAAAAAGTTCGTCCTAGGTTTCACATTCATTTCTTATGGCCAGAAGAAAAATCGACGATTATAAATCGACGATTTATGGATCAGGGACGAACGCTATTTAATTTGAGGCAAATCGGTTCAGATTTAGATATAGCCCCCATTCAAAGGTCGCTCCCGATTTGACTTTTTCCGCTCTAGAAACCACATAGTTTAACAGATTTTCTTAAAATTCAGCACAACATCTTATAATCTAACTAGAAACACTTATAATGAAAGGGGTTCAGATCGGTTCAGATTTAAATATAGCCCCCATATAAATGTCCTTGACTTTTTCCTCTCGATAAAGCACATATAGTACCCGACTTTCTTCAAATTTGGCTTAACACATTATAATCTGGCTGGAAACACCTGTGGCAAAAACGGGATAGATCGGTTCAGATTTAGATATAGCTCTCGTACAAATGTCGATCCCGACTTGACTTTTTCCGCCTTAGAAACCACATAGTGTACCCGATTTTCTTTAAATTTGACGCAACATATTATAATCCAACTAGAAAAACCTATGCTCAGAGTGGGTAAGATCGGTTCAGATTTAGATACAAATACAAATTTCGCTCCCGATTTGACTTTTTCTGCTCTAGAATCCATATATTTTAACAGATCTTCTTCAAATCTTGCAAAATATCTTATATTTCAACTGGAAACATCCATGGTGAAAATGGGTCAGATCGGTGCAGATTTATATACATACCATACAAATTTCGCTTTCGGCTTAAATTTTTCCGCCCCAGAAACCACGTATTTTTACCGAATTTCTTCAAATTGAGCATAACACGTTATACTTGAACTGGAAGAACCTATTGTGAAAGTGGGTCATTTCATTCCATGTTTGGATATAGCCCAATACAAATATTCTTATCGATTTGACAAATTGGGTAAGGTCATATTAGCCTATGATTAGGAAACATACAAAAATTCTTCCCATTTTCACTTTTTTACCGAATTGATTTGTATTCGGATAGAAAGTCGTGTGTATCATATAGTCGGCCTTTCGTTACTTGTTTTTAGATGTGTTTTCAAAAGCAATTGGCTCATAGACGGTTTGACTCAACGAAACAATATTTTGCATATCATAATTAAACAATCCAGAATTCATTTAATCCAGTCTTATACGTAAGTAACATGACGTTTATCTTAGGTCAAAGTTGTACGTGGTTCTAGTTTTACTTCTATCCAAAGTTGGTACTTTTGGGCGTTTTTGTGAGGAGATAGCTTTGGAAAGCCCTTTGTGAATATAAGAGAAAAGTGAAAAGTCTTGTATTTCATGTAGTCTAAAAATACTCATAATCCTAGAATTTCATTTCAAATCTATGACTTTTTTCTTATTTTTTTGTATTTTAGCTTATTTTATTTCCAAGATATCAGAATTGCAGAATGGGGTAATTGGTTCAGAAATTATAGCTGGTTTTTAAAATGATTACATATTTCAGAAGACATAATTTGTAATTTCTAATGTGTGTAGGGCGAAAACTAATGATGCGGGTTTCTCTGTATACATAAATTAAAACAAGTAAGGAAAGGCTAAAGTCGGTCGGGGTCGACTATATAATACCCTACACCACTCCCTGCGTATATACCTCGCTTTGATTACTAAACCCAGGTATTTCATGGGAGCAATTTTATGTAGTTCATATAAATTATACAGTTACTATAAATTCATCTTTAGTCAAATTTAATGATTATGGTAATTAATAAAGTAATTGATCCAATTTTCCAGCAGATGATCCAAGTAAAGTAAATATAACATGATATGGAAAAATGATCAAGATCCAATGATAAATACAGATTATACAGCGGTAATAATGAATCGGACGGACATTTGAAGGGGGCCTATAACAACACTTGAGGCCTGTGCCAAAACATTCGCCTATATATTTCTCATTCACGGTAGGTATTCCTAGTTGAAACATGTAATGATCTGGAAAATTTGATGAAGATGCGATGTAAGATGTAGTTTCTAGAGTTGTAATAGAACAGAATGGGTCCCATTTGGGTTATACCAAAGTATGGACATATGGGCATCGCCCCAAAAAGTATGGAAAGGCTAAAGACGGACGGAGCCGACTATATGATACACCCGACTTTCTATCTCACTACAATTCAATTCGGTAAAAAAGTGAAATCGGGAATGATTTTTGAATCCTGTAAATATATGTGTATGGGGGTATATTGAAACCTGGAACGATGTGACCCTCTTTCACCATTTAAGTTTTTTGGTGAAATATAATATGTAAAGTTTTGCCAAAATCGCTTAAAGATTCGGGAGCAACTTTTGTATTGGGGCTATATCTAAATCTGAACCGATCTTACCCACTTTCACCATAGGTGTTTTTAGTTGGATTATAAGAAGCTGTGCCACTTTTAAAGAAAATCGGGTTGGTTTCTAGAGCGGAAAAAGCCAAATCGGGAGCGACATTTGTATGGGGGCTATATCTAAACCTGAACCGATCTTACCCACTTTCACCATAGGTGTTTCTAGTTCGATTATAAAATTTTGTGCCAATTTTAAAGAAAATCGGGTACAATATGTGGTTTCTGGAGCGGAAAAAGTCAAATCTGTATGTAGTATGGAGCTATATCTAAATCTGAACCGATTTCCTCTAAATTCAATGCCAATCGTCCTTGGCCAAAAAAAGTAACTTCTGCCTAATTTCATGATAATCGGACAGCAATTGCGACCTGTAGAGTGCGAACAAGCTTAGATGGACAGCAGACGGACGGACGGACAGACAGACAGACATCGGTAAATCGATTCAGGTGGTGATTCTAAGCCGATCCGTATACTTAAAGGTGGGTCTAGCCCGATTATTTATTGGTGTTACAAACATTTGGAGGAAAACTAACTTATAATACCCTAGTCCACGAAGTGGTGTAGGGTATAAAAAATATATATTACTAAAAACCCGCCAAAAGATTTTTTTGACAATAAACCAAAATAATCCTCAAGCTAATTGAGACTGGAATGTTTTGGAGTACATTGCGAAAGGTTCCAGTACGCTGAATCTGATTATGTCATCAGAATTGTCCTATCCCCAAAAACGAGTATGTACAATGGATCAACATTTTGTGGAATTACCCCATAATGAATAATTTCCAATTTTTAATGTTTCAATAAAGCCCCTGTCCGACCGGTTTTTGCATAAAAATAAAACCGGGCAACCGGGTTTTTTGATATCACGGTTTTCGAAAAACCCGACATTACCGAAATCCCGGTTTTTTGATCACTCTAGTTTCAGGCTCAAAATGTTGTCAAAACGGTGAAAAGAAACGAAACTAAAATCAACTAGGGCGGTTTAAAGCAAACAGCACTTTCTACACATATAAGGTTTTGATATTGGTGATTCTATGGAGCCCCAAAGTACCTTTGGTTATATGTGAATTTTTGCACAGTAACACAGGGTATGGTTTGTAAAATTTTAGTGACAAAATTACATATCTTCTATTACATATCAATCTTGTTTCGAGATTTTGTCTAACCTTATATTACAATCATGTGGTTACAATCATGTAACTTTGATGAAGCGAGTTTTTTTTCAACCAGTTGGAATCTTTAAATTGATGTTTAAATACTCACAAAAAATATATACTAAGCAAGTAAGGAAAGGCTAAAGTCGGACACGGCCGGGTAAATGATACCCTCCACTTTCTACCTCATTGTAATTCAATTCAGTAAACATGTGAAATCACCATGTATGTTTCTAGGTGAAATATAATATGAAATAATTGATCAAAATCGGGTAAAGTTTGTGGTTTCTAGAGCGAAAAAGTAAAAATCTGAACCCAGTTTCACCACAGATTTTTCTAATCGGATTATAAAGTATTATGTCAGTTTGAAGAAAGTCGGGTAAAATATGTGGTGTTTAGAGCGGAAAAAATCTTGACAGACATTTGTATTGGGGCTTTATTTGAATCTGAACTCACTTTCACCAGAGATTTTTCTAGATAGATATAAGGTATTATGTCCAATTTAAAGAAGATCGGCTGAAATATGTGGTTTCAAATCGCGAGCGAAATTTTTGTGGGGGCTATATCTATATCTAAATCTAAACCGATCTTATTCATATTCACCACATATGTTTCTAGTTAGATAGTAATGTATAGTGGCAATTGAAGAAAATCAGTTAATATATGTGGATTCTAGAGCAGAAAAAGTAAAATCGGGTGCGATATTTCTACGGAAGCTATATCTAAATCTAAACCGACTTGTTTCAATTTAAATAGCTTCGGCTATGACTTACAAAACTTAATTGTGCAATTTCTTTAAGATCGGATAATAATTGAGACCTGTACTTTGATTACAACAATAGATGGACAGATGGAAAGACGTTCAGACTGGCATTGCTAAATCGACTCAGAATGTGATTATAAGTTAGGGTTTGTGGTCCGGGAATTCCCGAGCCGCTTTTCCCGGAAACTCCAGTCCCAAAATTTTCGGGAATTTTAAAATGTTAAAAAGTATTTTATTGATTATTTTGAGCACTGATATTTTTACTATATAAATTGTAGATATATTTCAAATTCATATATCTATATTACTGACAATGATAATGACGATTTTTTTGTGAGGAGAATACACACTTTTTGTGAGAATTTTTGCAGGAAATTACTGTGAAACAAAATATTCATACTGGCATACTATGGCTAACATAGTTTAACTGGATTAACTTTAAATTTTTTGTTTTTTTTTTCTAGAAAATTCGACGAAAAACAAGTAAGGAAGGTTAAAGTCGGGCGTGGCCGACTATATGATACCCTGAACCTAGTCATTATACCCTGTGTAGGGTATAAAAACGTCGTTACATTTGAACCGGGTGATATACGATACAGCTCTAAGAGAAGAATGTACTACAAATTTTATACTTCTATCTGCATTTGTAAGTAAACTTGAACGCAAACTTTGAATGGGAGCTATATATAAATCTGAACCGATGTGGCCCATTTTAGCCATAGATGTTTTTAGTTGAATTATGAGCTGGTTTGCCAAATTCAAATACGCTATTTTTAGAGCGGAAATAATTAATTCAGTGGCAAAATTTGTATTAGAGCTATATATATATATATCTGAACCGATCTGGGCCGTTTTTACCAGAGCTGTTTCTAGTTGAAATATAAGTTGTTTTGCCAAATTGGAAGAAAATCTGTTGAAATATGTGGTTTCTAGAGCGGGGGAGTAAAATTTGTATGGGAGCTATATCTAAATCTGAACCGATTTGCTTCAAATGAAATAGCGATCGTCCTTATCCCATAAAACTTCGTTGTGCAAAGTTTCATTTAGTTCCAACAACACTTGCGACCTGTATTTTGATTACAAGAATAGATGGACAGACGGACGGACTGACATCGCTAAATCGACTCAAAAAGTGATTCTAAGTCGATCGGTATACTTAACAGTGAGTCTATCTCGCCTCCTTTTGGGTGTTACAAACAAATGCATAAAGTCATTATACCCTGTGGTGTAGGGTATAAATATTCTCAAAGAAGAATTTACTTTAAATATGAAACCTGAGATAAAATTTAAATTGTTGTGTAACTTTCAAGGGAAATCTAATATGAATAGAATTATACCCTTAAAAATATTTGAAAGAACCTTTGAAAGAACTTATGACTGGACTATTTCATTTTGTCATTTCGTTTGTAACGCATTGAAATATTCAACGTAGACCCCATAAAGTATATATATATATATATATATATATATATATATATATATATATATATATATATATATATATATATATATATATATATATATATATATATATATTCTGGGTTGTGTAAATTCTAATTCTACGGTTTAGCCATGTCCGTCTGTCTGCTGAAAGCACGCTGGCTTCCGAACAAAATGAGCTAGGATGTTCAAAGTTTCCATAAATGTGTCTAATGGTTGTATTTCATTTCCTCATGCTATTGTTCCTTCACAGGACTACAAAGCTAGAAATATGAAATTGAAAATTAACATCCCTCTAATTGCGTAGATACGTAAAATAGAGTAAAAATTCGTACTTTTGAGGGATACAATTGAGAAAGAGGGTTCAAAATGGTAGCACCCAAACCGCTGAAATTGAAATCATGAAATTCGCTGTATGCCTTCATCTGTTTGTGTTGACGCGAAACATAAATGTAATTTTCCAAATTTGTACTTTCAGACAATTGGGTGAGTGGGGATAAAAAGGTACCAACCAAACGGATGCAGTTCGAATAGTCAAATTCGGTGTGTACATTGCTTTTACTGTGAAGATGCGAAAAATAAAGATATATTTCGATATTCGTACTTTTAGGATCAAAACGGGATAAAATTGGTACCAAGCAAACGGCTGTAGCTAGGATCATGAAAGTCAGCGTTTAAACTCGTCTGTCTTCGTAGACACGCAAGATATGAATATTTTTCCAAATTCGTATTTTAGTTAAAGATTAAACATTTCAATGCGGCTCCGAAACATAACTAATCTTTGAAATTTGAACTTTTCAGTCACTTTGTCTGCAGCTGAATCAAGAAATTGCAAGCCATGTTCACTTTTTGATTACAATTGCAGTATTATATTTATATATCAATGAAATATTAATATTATAATAATGAAGTAATGCAATTTATTTAAAACAGTGCGCATAAGCATGCCTTATTGTTTGAAATAGTAAACAAATATGGTAATGTGCATAAAAAATATCGCAATTTTTCTAATATGTTTCCGCACTTCTAAGAAAAGTCGACAACCACTAATCTGCCGGTAATACTGTGGAATGCACTCCGTGGTGTAGTGTATATAAGATTCTGCGCGGCCGATATTTGTTTATGTTGCATTCTTGATTCCAAATTCAATAGCGATCCCTGGCCCAAAAAAAAAAAATATTTCTCCCAAATTTCAGTACTTTCGGACAAGAGTTTCGACATGTACTTTGATCACAAGCTTTAGTTGGGTCAATTGCAGAAAAGGCCAAGTAGGAAGCTAAATTTGAATGTTGCTATATCCATATTTTCGTCCATCCCTAAGCTGTAAAATGTACTGTTATCAAATTTCATTGTAAACGAACATTAACTTTGGTAACAAGCTTTTAATGGACGGAGAGAAAGGAATATTTAATGCTCAGCTGGGGATTCCACGTCAATTTGTTAGACTTGTGAATATATGAATAATATAGTGGGTGAATAAAAAAACTTGAAAACTTGAAAATTCATATATTGTAATTTAATTATATTCAATAGAATTTACATTTAAGGTACCCATTTTCAATTTAGCAGAATTTAAATTTGCTCCCATACGTGCATTCTTAATGCGAATATTCTGATCAAATTTATCATGATTCTTCTTTACTTGCCCTTACAGAACGTTTAACTAAGTGTGAGCTATTTGTGCTTCGTATTTTTTTCTGTTCAACACATCATATATACCTATCACTACAGAGGTGGCCTGTAAGGCTAAAAGGGCCTTCGTCAAGTCCTTAATACAAAATTAATAATAAATGTCATAGTAAGTATCATGTCTGCGTCCATCTTCTTCAAAAAATAGGTTTAATATTTGTGATTATTGGAGGTAATTAAGGTCTACAACCGCTGAACACAAATATTTAAATCATTTCGTTCGGAATCTAGACAGACGGCCGAACATTGTTAGATCGTCTTAAACATTTTCGACGACCTGCTGCTCTTCGATAAATACTATATTGTTAAGCGATTAAATTCCATACAAAAATTAAGCTAGTAAGCCGGATCGAGCAAGTCTATTGCTGCAATGACATTAGTTCGTCGCCACAATGAAATTTCCATCATCATATAATGGCTATTATTCGTATGCCCCATATTATTTGTTGGCTCATTTCAAGGTGTATTTGTACTTATAGTAAGGCCTGTTGTTCTCTCGAGATACCAACGAATTCTGACCCTGTGCTGTTTAAAAATTGTTGGCCTATGTATGGTATATAAAAGCGTAACGATGAAACACATAACATTTTGTTGTCGCATTTTTTATACATCATTGGAAATTAATGGACTGTACCACTACTGATACCGTATAATGGAACAGCACCCGAAAAACGAAAAACCCAGACGCACACACATAAACGGCTGTTGGCTTATTTACGCCATATAAGTAGTAAACTATGAAGAGAATATATGTGTTACCCATATATTGTAGACGAGAAATTTGATTATACGGAAGCATACCTAGACAAACCCAAAAAAATAGGAAAATTGTTCAAACGTATACACGTACGTATGTACGTACCTACGTCCTGTCTAAGCACAGATGTACTCTACACCAGCCAGCAGCTACGAAGTTTTGAATTTGGAAAAAATCAATGCAGATTGTGTTGGGCTAATTTTTCAGCATGAAACAACGCAAAGTCTGAAACATACAAAGTCAATACATTTAACCATAGAAACATACAATGGAAGCAACATGCAGTGCACGAAAATAACATAAGTACCCAAATTCATTGTTCACAAGTAGCGTTATAACTTGCGACAATGTAGTCAACAAGTGAAACGTCAATGCCATTTTTTTAACCTACCATAACAAAGAATAATACTTGAAGACATTGCATATTTTAAACCAATCTTTGAATTGTGGAAAAGTAATACAGGCGTGTAAATTAATATAGCATTAAAACATTTAATAATCATGATCCCACAAAAAGTTCAACTTAGGGTTAACTAAAAATCCGATATGTAATTAAACGTTGTCCATAGAGTTAAAAAAATGGAATGAATTGAAAATTCCCTATGAAAACTTGAATTTTGTTAGCTTTAGTCTACACAGTCTACATAAAAAAATAACTTCTTTTGTAAAAAAAATCGTAATGAACCTATCTGTTTTTATCATTTTTAGTTGTTTAATTTAATATTTAGATTTTGAGTTGTTACCCCTTCGTAGAGCAAGTTGCGCATCTGGTTAACTTCTTCCACTTACAATTGGGTGAACAGCATATTGATATATGTGAGTATGGCAGTTGTTACTTATATATTTAACTCTTTTTATATCCCCCACTAGGGTATTATGTCTTTGTGCATTTGTTTGTAACACACAAAAGGTTAGTGTTAGACCCATCGTTTATTATAGAGATCGGCATAAAATCATTTTCTGAGTCGAGTTAGCAATGTCCGTCGGTCTGTCTGTCCGTCCGTTTGAAGCAAATCGGATCAGAATCAGATGTAGCCCCCATACAAATGTCGCTCCCAATTTGACATTTTGCGCTCTAGACCACATAGTGTAATCGATTTTCTGCAAATTGGGCACAGTACCTTATAATTCAATTAGAAACATCTATGGTGAATGTCAGTCAGATCGGTTCTGATTCAGATATAGTTTCCATACAAATTTCACTCTTGATTTGACTTCTTCCGCTCTAGAAACCAGAGATTTTAATCGATTTTCCGCAAATTTGACACAACGCCTTATACTTCAACTATAGGGTCCGCCAAATAACTTTTTTTTAAATGCTATAAAAAAAACTACTGACTATTTTCTCAAATTTCTTTTTTTATTTGAAAGTACAATCTTTCCGGTTAATAATGGAAAATAATTTCATTCAAATGGCTGCTGAGGGCACCCCACAAATAATAGTCCAACGGTTGAATAGTTGAAAGAAAAAAACGTTAGATGGCGGACCCTATAGAAACATATATGGTGAAAGTGAGTCAGATCGCCTGAGATTTACAGCCGATCTGATATCAAATATTTTAAACGATTTCCTTCAAATTGGAGGTATATGGAGAAAGTGAGTCAAATCGGTGCAGATTTAGATATAGCTCCCATACAAATTTCGCTCTCGATTTGACATTTTCCGCTCTGGATATTACATATATAGTACCCATAGAAAAATCGTTCCCGATATCACAATTGTAATGAAGTACAAAGTGGATGGTATCATATGGTCGAACCCGCCCGACTTTAGGCTTCCTTACTTGTTTTTCTTTTTTCATTTTTTGTCATTTGAAAATTTAGATATGAAATTTATGTATGGAAAAAGTCGAAAATCGACTTCACTAATGGATCAAATTTTTATAATTTTAACCATTTCAACAGTTATGTCTAACAAATTTATACGTTTTTTGTTTCATTATACCCTCCAACTCAGAATGGAGGAACACAAACTTTGTCATTCCGTTTGTAATATTGACGAGGTAATGTGCTTTAACTTGTTTTGTTACTTTACCTTGTTTCAATTACTTTTAAAATGTTGAAGTGGAATTTTATAGCCGGGTTACATTTTGTGAAGTTATTGCAATTATTCCTCATTTCTTTTATTTTGAATTTTACATTAATCCGTTTTTTTATTCTAAAGTGGTGTTTTTAGGTCTCTTTTTAAGCGAGCTATCGAGGTCAAAAATCGTACCGCTTGAGATGGAATGACTCATATGTCTGCTTATATTTGTTTGATATTAGGTATGAGCATTCACCTTAAAATAAAAATGTGCACGTGTACAGATGAAATTTGGTGTGTACATTCCTCTAATTGCGTAGACACGTAAAATAAAGATATTTTCGAAAGTCGTACTTTTAAGAGGGTCAAATGGAACAAAAGGGAATAAAAATGGTACCCACCAAATGGACTAGACTCTTGGAATTCGGTGCATACATTCCTCTGCCGGCATAGACTCGCAAAATAAAAAGTATTTTCCAAATTCGTACTTTTTATACACTCCACGAGAGTATTATGGCTTTGTGCATTTGTTTGTAACACCCAAAAGGAAACGAGATAGACCCATTGTTAAGTATACGGATCGACTTAGAATCACTTTTTTAGTCGATTTAACAATGTCCGTCCGTCCGTCCGTCTGTCCATATATTCTTGTAATCAAAGTCCAGGTCGCAATTGTTGTTAGAACCAAATGAAACTTTGTTTTGCGGGATAAGGACGATCGCTATTTAATTTGAAGAAAATCGGTTCAGATTTAGATATAGCTCCCATACAAATTTTGCTCCCGATTGTACTCTTTTCACGCTAGCTAACACACATATATTAACAGAATGTCTTCAAATTTGGCAAAATATCTTATATTTGCACTAGAAACACCCATGGTGAAAATTGGTCAGATCGGTTCAGATTTATATATAGCTCCCATACAAATTTCGCTCCCAATTTGAATTTTTCCGCTTTAGAAAACACATATTTTATTAGATTGTCTTCAAAATTGGCAAAACATCTTATATTTAAACTAGGAACACCTGTGGTGAAAATAGATCAGATCGGTTCAGATTTATATATAGCTCCCGTTAAAATTTCGCTCCCGATTTGACTTTTCCTGCTCTAGAAACCACATATTTTAACAGATGTTCTTTAAATTTGTCAAAATATCTTATGTTTCAAATAGAAACATCCATGGGAAAGTGAGTCAGATCGGTTCAGATTTATATGAAGCTCCCATACAAATTTCGCTCCCGATTTTACTTTTTCTGCTCTGGAAACCACATATTTTAACGGATGTTCTTCAAAATTAGCAAAATATCTTATGCTTCAACTAGAAACAAAATGAGTCAGATCGGTTCTAATTTATATATAGCTCCCATACAAATTTCGCTCGCAATTTGACTTTTTCCGCTCTAGAAACCACATATTTTATTAGATTGTTTTCAAATTTGCCAAAACAGCTTATATTTAAACTAAGAAACCTGTGGTGAAAATAAGTCAGATCAGTTCAGATTTGTATATAGCTCCCATTTAAATTTCGCTCCCGATTTGACGTTTTCCGCTTTAGAAACCATATATTTTATCAGATGTTCTTAAAATTTGGCAAAATATCTTTTGTTTCAACTAGAAAAACCCATTGTGAAAATGAGTCAGATCGGTTTAGATTTATATATAGCACCCATAGAAATTTCGACTTTTTCAGCCCCAGAAACCACGTGTTTTCAGAAAATTTCTTTAAATTGAGCATAACACGTTATACTTGAATTGGAAGAACCTATTGTGTAAGTGGGTCACATCATTCCATGTTTGGATATAGCCCCGATACAAATATTTTTCTCGATTTGACAAATTGGGTCAGGTCATATTAGCCTATGATTAGGAAGCATACAAAAATCCTTCCCGATTTCAATTTTTTACCGAATTGAATTGTATTCGGATAGAAAGTGGAGGGTATCATATAGTCGGCCCCGCCCGACTTTAGCCTTTCCTTACTTGTTTATTTTTACAGCAAAAATAAGTAGAATCATGCAGTTGGGTTATCTTGTACTATGTTCATGATGGATAAAGGAAAGTGTGTACTTTTGGAATTAAAATAGGATGGAAATACAGCCAGCCAAATGGTTGTAGCTGAATTCGCACCTATTATCCCCCAATATTTACTTTTTGAATTGACTTGAAGTACTATTTCGATACATATTATACAAAGGCAAGGCTACCAGTGCCTTATAAGAATTTTTTATTTTGAGCGAAATTTTAACATTTTATTTAGATTTTTGTTATTGCTGCTTAGTTATGCAGTCTTAAAGAAAAACAGCCATATTATATTCTTATGCTTTTGATTGTTTGTTATGGTTTTGTTTTAACTGCAGCTTGTATTATATTTGATCTCATTAATTAAAAAATTATACATACTGTAAAAATAACATGATTTGCCTTATTTTTCTGTTGTGTGGAAATTCCCGGGAAATGAAAAAGTCCGGGGAAAGAGAAACTCTACATATTATCTACTTTTTTGGAAGTTGTTTAAAAGATCTTCCTCAAAATCTGTAGAAAAACCAATTTGGATTTTGAGATGCGATTAAAATGTGCTTCCTACGGTACTTCCAATTTTTTTGCTGGGTGAATTTGAAAACGTATACTAATTTCATCTACTGTATCCCCCATTCCATTCCCAAACACATAAACCGGCACACATACTCACACGCAGATGCATATGCCAATGAATGCACTGGATTGGTAGTCGAGAATGCAATCCTTTCCGTTTCCATTTCTGCTGTGGTGTTTTGTTTGTTTGCTGTTAGTGTTGGTGTTGGTGTTAGCGTTGGTTGGCTGGTTGAGTTGTTCATTAGTTTGTCAGTTGGATTTCTTGCTGATGTTGATGTTGGCTTTTTTACTGTTGTTGTCATGTAACACTAATACCAAGACAACACTGAATGGAAACGAATTGTGAAGTACAAGAAAACAACATAACACAGCAACACTCTTGTTGAACAAGCCAACAAGCCGAATTGTCGTTATGAGAATGTGTTTGACGCTGTCCTTGTTGTGCCGCTGCCGCTGCCTGCTGTCTGCTGCTGTTGTTTTCTATTCGATCCTGTCCTTTTTCACATGGATTTTGGCGTATTTTACTTAGTTAGTTAACAAACAATGCTTAGAATTTACGTTGCCAGGCGTGTAAGTCCTCAGATAAATCCATGCTTCACAGATAAAAGTTTTACAAACATTTAACAAGAGTTCTCATTTTTTCAACTTGTTTGTTGCTTTTGCTTACGCATGTTTTTGTAAATTGAAAAGTATGTACAAAGTGATGTACATGTGTATGACCACATATGAGCACACACACATACATATACGTTTTCATCTATCTACAAACACATACACACGGTTGTTTATGACCAAATGTTTATGTACAAACCTTGTTTACGAGATTAGTTGTGTAAGATAGGAATGATGTAAGTTTCACATGAGAAATGTTTGTTGTCACGTTCAGTACTAGTTGACAACAACCAAAAAGTCGCATTTGCAAAATTTAAAAATTTACCATAAACAAGCCGTTGCAAATGACAGAATTTTGCAGAGACACAAAATGATGGAATCGAGATTGTCTTTATGCCTTCAGACGACGTTATTGGACATTTTCTAAAAGCAAATGATTGAAAAATCTTTGCAAATATTGCAATGCAATATTGTGTTGTATTTGTTCGCTCTTCATCATTTTGTCGTAGAAATTGAATTCGTCCGGGACGAATATTATGCAGGGTGAAGCATCATTAACTTTATAATATAACTAGCAGTACCCCGCTGATTCGCAAGCAAAAAAGCCAGTTATTTCTTATTAGTTGTATCCGTCTCTGTTTTTGGATAGTATTTATTTAATTATACAATCCACCTCCAGGGTGGTGGTATACTAACTTTGTCATTCCGTTTGTAACACCGTGCAATATGGACTTGAGACCCTATAAAGTATATACAGTGGTGGTCACGAGTTTAGCACACTTCACATGCGTTGTTTATAATACCAAATAATTTGTTCGGATAATGAACTCTGCGCAAAATATTTGTTTTTTAGTGTTGCTTATGGTGTGATCAGTAAGCCCAATAATTTTTTTTCGAATTCTTTTGTGCCTTTTCTTCGTACTCTCATGTTTTTGCAAGTAATTCGTAATCTGGGCTGGACACAAATTTAGCACATTTGATAAAAGTTGTTATTTTCTATTTATTTTTGCGTTTAAATTAATTAATTGGTATGTTTGGGTAATTTTTACTCAAATGGAAGTTATTATTTAACAAAAATTATAATTAGACACTGCTAAAGGAAAATAGTGCATTGAGGCGCAGCGTGAGGTTATTATTCAATTGAACGACAGTGGAAGTACCGCTGGGGATATTGCAAACATTATAAATTGATCCAGACAGATTGTGTGCAATATACTAAGCAATATTGGCACTTATGGGAGCTTCAAAAATATTGCAAAATGTCCTCCGCCGAGAAAAACAAGCAATAAATAGGATTTTTTACTTTATAGCTAAACTGTGATTCAGAGAGATTTTTCGGCAAAAATTGACATTAGCATTTCCTCATGTACCATAAGAAGAAGAACCAATGGAAAAAATTTACTTGGCTGCATTGTTCAACATAAGCCAGACGTATCAAAATATGGCTTACAGTGTCAAATGTAATCTGCTCAGGATCATTTAGAAAAATCCAAGATTTTTGGGAAAATATCGCCTGGATTGGCGAATCGAACATTTGTCGGTGCGGATCTAATAGGAAACAATACGAAGTGTGCCCTCCAAACATTCAGCACAACCCAAAGTACAAATCTGACACGTTATAGCTTGTTGGCGAAAATCTAATGATGTATACTGCGTTTTCTGGACACGGCGTTTGTCCGATACACAAAATCGATGCACTAATGGATCAGAATATTTACAAAAATCTATTTGGTGATACTATGATAACACATTCAGATAAAGACATGCCAATTAAGTGGCGTTTTATACACGACAACCGACCAAAACACACTTAACGCCAGTGAAGAGCTGTTTGAGGCTGAACAAAATAGATTTTTAAAAATGGTGCAGCACAGTCACCGGATCTCAATCCTATTGAGAATCTATGGAATGGACTTTAACAACATATTATAGCAATAAAACCCAAAAATTTGCCCGATTTCTTGAATTAAACACAAAATTCCTGATATGCTACTCCAATGGAGTCTTTTATGCCTCTAGTGGAGAGTATGTCCAGAAGATGTACAGCTATTACTCAAAATAGCGATTATCCAACCAAATATAAGGTTTATAATAAAATGTATTGGTTAGTTCAGTTTTTTCCGATTTGATTAAAGTTTTTTTAAATTTGTGCTAAATTACTGTCCAATCACTTTTCGTATTATTTGTACTTTAAACTTCATAAAACTAAAATTCAGCATAAGAACCGAACAAAAAAAACGTTAAATGGCCATCTTATCGTACGTAATATTTTAGAAAAAATACCGGTCAAAAAACATAAAGTTGAAGTTGAAATATTTGCCTTATAAAGTTACATGTGGTGACTGTGCTAAATTCGTGTATATAATTGATCGTCATAAAATTCTGAGACGATCTCGCCAAGTCCGCCCGTCCATCTGTCCGTCTCGTGAAAGCACGCTAGCCTCTAAACGAAAGGAGCTAGGAGGTTCAAATTTTCCATAAATGCGTTTTATAGTCGCAGATTTGTTGGGGTTGCAACAGGGCGAATTCGGTCAAAAGGGAAACATTTTTCTCTCACAACGACTGCAAATACCGAAATTAATCCCTTATATTTTACAGTATTTAGGCATGTATTGTCAATATGTCTGTTTGTGCTTTCTTGATATAGGGTATGTGCATTCCCCCTATAACAAAAAGGCGCATCATAAAGTGATTCTTATTTTTAGGGGGTGAAATGGGACAAAAAGGGGATAAAAATGGTACCTATCAGACGAAAACAGTTAAAAACACAAAATTCGGTATGTACATTTTATCATTTACTACCCAGTTTTGAAAAAAAATTACAACCGCAGAGCCTTTTATATTGTCGATCTCATTTTTTCTATATACAGGCGGCCACTTTATAACTTCCCTAAAAACATGTACTTTATTTGGCACCACGTTTATCCCTTGTCGTCCAGCATCCTCCTTATAAGTACAAATTTTGAAATATCAATTTATGTTCCACGTTTAAGTAATTAAAGGAATGTACACCATTTTTATCCCTTTTTGTCCCATGCACAAATGTACAAATTTCGAAAAATCCAATTTTAATGCGCTTCTACGTTGTCAGAGGAATTTACGCACCAAATTTCACGACTATAGCTGCAATACTTTATTTGGTACCACTTTTATCCCTTTTTGTCTCGCTCACCCCTTAAAAGTACAAATTTTGAAAAAATCTAATTTTACATGGTTAAAAGAATTTACATTCCAAATTTCACGATGCTAGCTGTAATACTTTAGATGGTACAACTGTTATCCTTTTTTGTCCAGCTTGCCCTTAAAAGTACAACTTTCGAGAAATCCATTTATGTTGCAAGTCTAGTCAGTGAAATTTAAATATACCTTTTGTCTCATTCCTTCATTAAAAGTACAAATTTCGAAAAATCCCTATTTGTAGTTCGTCTGCATGGTAGTAAAACCCTTTCATAATCGGCGGCTACGTCATATTTTGGAACTACCTTGAAAATATTATGACCCTGGCTTCAGGCGTGGCACCTCCCGTGCGAAGTTAAAACCTATTATTGAATATTGTCACTTCTATGACACCTAGAGTGCTGTAATTTTGTGTAAGTCCGTCTAACATCAAAATATGTGCAAAATATGGGCGGTATTGGAAAAGTGGGCGTAGCATTCCCATACTAAGAATATATTCCGTTCTATGACAGATACAATACCTAACTTTTGTGTAAGTGCGTCTAGCATCAATGTGCGTAGTTGTGCCAAAAATGGACGGTAATGGAAATGTGGGCATGGCACTTCCCATACGAAGTTAAATCCTATTATTGAATATTGTCATTTATGTGACACCTCCCATACGATGTTAAAACCTATTATACTCAACAAAAAATCAATTTGATTTTTGACATTTCTTCCATTATTCGCCGTAAACTAACGTTCTCCATGGAACATATTCATTTCTTTCATTATTCATTTCAGTGAAGTACCTTGATTATAATTGGTACATATATCACCGATCAGGAGAAAAATCAATATGAAAGCAGATTTTAATTTTACCGTTTGTATTTTTTTGCCTGGCGAAGCGGGCGGGTGTTCAGCTAGTTTCTATATAAAATAAAAACAAATGCAATTTCCACACGGATATTCGAAATGAACTATATTTGAAAATTGATATATTCTATTCTATGATATTAATGTATTCTATCCGAATACAATTCAATTCGGTAATAAAGTGAAAACGGAAAGGATTTTTGTATCCTGTAAATGTATGTGTTTCACAAAAAATGTTAAATCGAAAAGGACATTTGTATGAACCTGGAACGAAATAGGTGAAATATAATATGTATAATTTAGCCAAAATCGGTTAAACATTTGTAATGTGGCTATATTTAAATCTGAATCGATCTAGCCCACATTCACCATAGGTGTTTCTAGTTAGATTATAAGGTGTTAAGCAAAATTAAAAAAAAAATGGGTGCAATATGTGGTTTCTAGAGCGGAAAATGTCAAATCGGGAGCAACATTTGTATCTGAACCGATATGCCTCAAATTAAATAGCGTTCGTCCTTGATCCACAAAACTTACTTGTGCCAATTTATGTTAAGATCTGACTATAATTGCGACTTGCAAGTTGATTACAACAATAGATGGACAGACGGACATTGCTAAATCGATTAAAAAAGTGATTCTAAGATGATCGGTATTAATAACAATGGGTCTATCTCGCTTCCTTTTGGGTGTTACAAACAAATGCACAAATATATAATACTCTCGTGGAGACGAATTATCGGAATACTATGAAATTTTATCTTTGACGCTTTTTTCATAGACGCTGTATACACCAGCAACAAGAGCGATATCTATTCTTCCACCTCCCACACAAAATAGCATAGGCTTTGGTTCAAATAAAACTTATGTAACTTCTATGCGGATTATCGAAATCAGTTGCAATTTTATTTTTGAAAATGTTTTTAAAATCGCTGTAAACCTACAAAATATGTATGTTTGTGCCACTCCCTTTGTTCTAGATTCCACAGGACTATCCCTATCCTTTATAACTTCTACACAGGTGCCTGCAATTCAATGTGAGTTGAAATTGGATCATGTTTTTACCATTTGTATACCCTCCACTAGGGTACTTTGACTTTGTGCATTGTTTTTAATATCCAAAATAAAGATAATCAGTCAATAGGTTTATTATGCCGATTGAGCAACCAGTGTTATGTTATATTTCCCTGAGCCAGTTATAGTTTCACTTACATTTATAATCAGGTTTGGTATTGGAACTTTATCCTTTCCTTACTGTGTCCCGAATTTTATAATCACCAAAAACCGGCCCTAAAAATAAATAAAAGTGTCTTATAAAGTCAATATAAATACTGGAGTGGCTTCTTTTGTGAAGAAGGAAAAAATGTTGTTGATGTTCCCGACTAAAATGATTTTGATTTTATCATTGATTGGACGCGTTCAATAATAACCTCAATAAATCAGGTTTTTCTTGAATAAAATTCACGATGAGAATTGTATTGAGAAAAAAACCGCTAGAAATTAAAATCAGACCCGAGCGTTATCAAACCATATTAAAAACTTGCAATATGACCCAATATAAAGGCCAGATTTATACTATTTTAGTGCAATTTGTGATGCATTTTTTATAAAAACAGCAATAACTTCCACATTTTAAGTTCGATTTATGTTTTTAGGGGCTCGTTGGAGATGTATTGATAACCAATTGCAATTTTTAGAATTTGCTAATGCATTAAGGGCCGCAAATTTTTTTCTTACTATTAATACTCAGTGGGTTAAATGTGAAGTAAAAACTG
Source organism: Polietes domitor (assembly GCA_947397865.1). Taxonomy (NCBI): domain Eukaryota; kingdom Metazoa; phylum Arthropoda; class Insecta; order Diptera; family Muscidae; genus Polietes; species Polietes domitor. Next base: position 178,603,697 of record OX377618.1, read on the forward strand.
AAATATGGGGTTATTTGCATCGTAAACACATTCTATTCTTATATAAAACTAATTTTTGGAAAGAAATTCAACCATTTCAAATTTTATCCCTTAAAAAATAAAACATGAATAATCTACATAAACTTTATAAATGGGAAAAATTGAAATGGTTGTTAATGCTAAATTAATATAGATAGACCCATGAAATTAAAAGTATATTTAGCAGATTTTCTTCTCCTTCATTTGCTACCAATGTCGCCATTGCACGATACGCAAAAGAATGAAACTAAATTATTGAAACATTTACATCCTTTGGAAATTAAAAGTCCTGTAAAAAAGACAAACGACCACGAAATAAAAAACTAAGTATGAGTTTTCCTATTAGTGGCCTATAGTTTCACTTCTATATAATCTCATTCTTGGGAGGGAAATCATGTCGCACGTGAAGTTTTTATAATTGCTTAAGTGAAGTTTTCCTCCCAATTTATGCATTGAAAGACCAATATTTCAGATATTAATTTTCAAAATTTAACTTTTTGTAAGACTAGAATGTGTTTACGATACAAATAACCCCATATTTCAGTTTTTACATCACATTTAACCCACTGAGAACCAATAGTAAGAAAAACATTTTCGGCCCTTAATGGGTTAGCAAGTTATAAAAATTGGAATTTGTCATCAATACCTCTACAACGATCCAACAAAAACACAAATCGAACTAAAAATATGGAAGTTATTGCGGTTTTTTTAAAAATACAACAAAAATTGCACAAAAATGTTAAAATTCTACCCTCTATTCTTGATTAAAATTTTGATATGGTTTGATAAGGCTCCGACCAGATTTTAATTTCTAGCAGGTTTTTTCTAAATGCAATTCTCGTTGTGAATTTTATTCAAGAAAAACCTGATTTACAGAGGTTATTTTGAACGCGTACAGCTCACGAATGGACAATGATAAACGCGAAATATTTTGGGAGAACACATAAAACAAACTAATCTTTCATTTTAATCGGGAACATCCACTACTTTTACTTGGAAGCCACTCTAATAAATACTCTATACGAGTTACGGTGTATTTAAGCTGGTTCAACTGAAAGAAATTTACTTACTTGTCAAAACATTTGCAGCCATCATATTTACCTTTAATCCAACATAAAAGCTATTGTTATCGGACCTATATTTCCAAAATGAGATTACAAATCTTAAAGGTACATCCCGCGAAAAATGTATTTTGAATAAAAATAATCCATAAAAAATATATTTAATATTGTTTTCGAGCATACAAAGTCAAAGTGCATCAGAAAATGTTATACATAGCCCTTCGGCTTTATTATCCATAAATAGACAAGTACGGAAAAGCTAAAGTCGGGCGGGCCGACTATATGATACACTCCACTTTCCAACCGAATACAATTCAACTTGGTAAAAAAGTGAAAACGGGAAGAATTTTTGTATGTTTCCTAATCATAGGCTAATATGACCTGGTTCGATTTGTCAAATCGACAAGAATATTTGTATCGGGGCTATATCCAAACATGGAAAAATGTGACAAAATTTCACAATAAGTTCTTCCAGTTCAAATATAACGTGTTATGCTCACATTGACGAAATTCGGTGAAAATTCGTGGTTTCTGGGGCGGAAAAAGTTAATCGGGAGCGAAATTTGTATGGGAGCTATATATAAATCTGAATCGATCTAACACATTTTTACCGCAGGTGTTTCTAGTTGAAATATAAGATGTTTTGCCAATTTTGAAGAAAATCTGTTGTAATATGTGGTATCTAGAGTGAAAAGAATCAAATCGGGAGTGAAATTCGTATGGGGGCTATATATAAATCTGAACCGATCTGACCAATTTTCAGCATAGGTGTTCCTAGTTTAAATATAAAACGTTTTGCCAAATCTGAAGAAAATCTGTTGTAATATGTGGTATCTAGAGTGAAAAGAATCAAATCGGGAGTGAAATTCGTATGGGGGCTATCTATCTAAATCTGAACCGATGTTCTTCAAATTAAATAGCGTTCGTTCTTATCCAGAAAAACTTCGTTGTGCAAAGTTTCATTTGGTTCTGTCTACAATTGCGACCGGTATCGTGATTATAAGAATAGATGGACGGACGGACGGACAGACAGACGGGCATTGCTAAATCGATTCAAAAAGTGATTCTAAGTCGATCGGTATAATTAACAATGGGTCTATCTCGCTTCCTTTTGGGTGTTACAAACAAATGCACAAAGACATAATACTCTCGTGGAGTGTATAGAAATATATTTAATATTGTTTTCGAGCTTACAAAGTCAAAGTGCATCTGAAAATGTTATACATAGCCCTTGGGCAGAATTTTGGTTGCACTGTGTTATTGAGCACTTGATTAAGTGGAAATCGTCGGAAATGTCGTTGACTTTAAAAAAAAGCGGTCGATGCAATCAATAGAAATTCTATATGGCCAGCTGTAAGGTTAAAAATAGGGCTGTCATATTATTTTGTACCTCCCAACTAAAATGAAATATTGGTTTGTTCTCCCGAAATATTTCGATTTTATCACTATTCGTCCGGGAGCTGGACGCATTTTAAATATCCTCTACAAATAAGTTTTTTCTTGGAAGAATTCACTGCGAGAATGGTATTGAGAAAAAACCCGCTAGAAATTAAGATATTTGAAGTGAATATTTTCAACATTTCATGATGACGAATTAAAATATATTTCATATTATTTTCAATAAAGACCATAAAAGATCTACTTATTTATTATCTAATTATAATTAGTCAACAGTCAAAATGTACTCGGGATGCGATAATTTTTTCTGTGTAGATAACCTTGACATGAGCTCGAAAAACGCAATAAATTTTTTTTTTCGTTTGGTTTTTTTTTTATTTTTTTTTTAAATTTTAAAAATTTTTTTTTTGGTTAATTTGTTTCGTCCGGCATAACTCGGGAACCACTAGCCCGATTTAATTGAATTAAATTTTAAAAAATTTAAAATTACAATTCCCTTAATCTGTTCATATATTGTTTTCCTATACAAGCAACAGTTTCCAAGTTAAAAATGAATATATAAAGGAAAAAACTTATTTTTTGCCTAAAGTTTTAAAATTTTTTTTTTTTAAAAATCCATAAAAAATCCAAAATGAAAAAAAATGTCAAATCTTATTACTTTTACGTAAAGTCACATAACCTATGAGCAAAATGAGACAAAGATCATGAAAATCGATGCACGCGTTTCGCTTTTATTCGCAATTGAGTAAAGGTATGAATTTCAAAAATTTGCTCGACATATGCACAACTTTGTCTATGGTAAGGTTTTTTCTTTTTTTTTTGATTCTCAGAATTAACAAAACGGAATAAACAAAGGGTTATTTAATTTTTATGATCGCGTAAGCAAAGTAATAAACGCTAATAAATGTGCGTGAACAATTAAAAGGAAAAAAGGAAAGGGGACTTTTTTAATTATTTGGGTTTTCCGTTGGCTACCTGTATGATTTTTTTACAGAAATGCAACCCACATTTAAGGGTGGTCATTATTCGGAAAATTTAAGACTCACACATGGTGAAACAGGTATGTAGCCACCGTAAAAAAATATACACCCATTTATAAGTACCTGTCAGTAAAATACTAAACAATACACAGTATAAATAGGTCTTCATTGATCGATTTTACTCATTCAACAAGTGTCGACGAACGCGATAGTTAAAATGAGCAAACGTTCGCGAGGATTTGAATGCAATACCAATGCAAGTAATTTTTGTTACATGTGCGCCATGCTCGTCACTCACATCGCCCAGGTTGTCCGGAAAGAAGTCCAAGTGCGAGTGTAGAAAATGTATCTTAAGCGACATATTTGCTCTAATTTTTTTATAATTTTGGAGTAGTTGTTCGACGATCTCTCTGTAATTTGAGCTTTTGTTGTTTCCAAGAAATCCGGAAACAATTTGGCGAAATGAGTTCCAAGCTGCAGCTTCATTTGGTGATAAAATGTGCTCAAACTGTTGGTCTTGCAACAACTTTTTAATTTGCGGACCGTCGAAAACGCCTTCCTTAATCTTTGCCGATGAAAGGTGAGGAAAAATGGTTTTTAAATAGGCGAACGCTTCGCCATCTTTGTTGATAGCTTTCACGAAGTTTTTTATGAGTCCGAGCTTTATGTGAAGAGGTGGGAGAAAAACATTTTCCTTTTTTATGAGTGGTGTATATTTCACGTTGTCGCTGCCGGGGATGAAGTTAACTCTTTCTGTCCAACTCCTCCTGGTGTAATGATGTTGACGATCGCGGCTGTCCCAAAGGCAGAGAAAACAACAGTACTTTGTGAATCCACCTTGTAATCCACAAAGGATACCGATAACCTTAAGGTCGGCACAAACTTTCCAATCGTGCCTCTCATAGTTAAGGCACTTTAGTAGATTGTCCATGACTTCGTATGTTTCCTTGGTGTCAACGGCATGAGCAATTGGAATCGAAGGTTTCTCGTTGCCGTTGTGCAGTAAAATTGCTTTAAGGCTCTGCTTGTTGCTGTCGATGAAAAGACGCCACTCTCCTGGATCGTAAGAGTACCCGAGTTCACCAAATAATCCGGGAATGTCCTTACAAAAACAGATGTTGTCTTTTTTTGTGTAGTACCTTGCGTATGGTTCATGACGCTTCCTGTAGATTGTTGTCACCACACCAGGAGCCAAGAAACCGAACTGTTGCATGCGCGATGCATGCAACTCTGCATCTTCCTTGGAGAGTTTCAATTCTCTAACCCAATCGTTCAGTTCTGCTTGGGAACATAAGCGTTGACCTCCATGCAATGTATATGTTGACTCGCATTCTGATGTGGTTTCTACTGTCTCCGGATCTGATGTTGGATGTATCGCCTCATTATTAGATGCCCATCTTGAAACGGACGGTTGCGGGTCCACTGGTTCTTCGGAAAATGGCACTGGAAAATTCACTGTTGAAACAGCAGCGTAAGTCCATCGTATATTTTTTCCCACGCCTGTTTTTTTGCTAAGACAGAAGTAGCAATCTGTTACATGGCAAAGCGGAGCTCTCCAAAGCATTGGCATGATGATTCTCGGCTGTCGTCTGAAAGAATTTCAATAATAAGTTATATATGTTCTTGAATTTCGTAATCTACACTTACCTTGAGTCAGCTAGCTGTACGTAGCACCTTGGACATAGAGCACTTGGTGTCCACCGCTCATCTATGTTTGAGACCTTTAAATTGAAGCTCTCTTCTAATGAATCTCTCAATTTAGGTGAAAAACAACGCTTGTTTTTTTCAGAAATGTATTCTCCGCACATGTAACAAAAATTACTTGGATTGGTATTGCATTCAAATCCTCGCGAACGTTTGCTCATTTTAACTATCGCGTTCGTCGACACTTGTTGAATGAGTAAAATCGATCAATGAAGACCTATTTATACTGTGTATTGTTTAGTATTTTACTGACAGGTACTTATAAATGGGTGTATATTTTTTTACGGTGGCTACATACCTGTTTCACCATGTGTGAGTCTTAAATTTTCCGAATAATGACCACCCTTAAATGTGGGTTGCATTTCTGTAAAAAAATCATACAGGTAGCCAACGGAAAACCCAAATAATTAAAAAAGTCCCCTTTCCTTTTTTCCTTTTAATTGTTCACGCACATTTATTAGCGTTTATTACTTTGCTTACGCAATCATAAAAATTAAATAACCCTTTGTTTATTCCGTTTTGTTAATTCTGAGAATAAAAAAAAAGAAAAAACCTTACCATAGACAAAGTTGTGCATATGTCGAGCAAATTTTTGAAATTCATACCTTTACTCAATTGCGAATAAAAGCGAAACGCGTTCATCGATTTTCATGATCTTTGTCTCATTTTGCTCATAGGTTATGTGACTTTACGTAAAAGTAATAAGATTTGACATTTTTTTTCATTTTGGATTTTTTATGGATTTTTAAAAAAAAAATTTTAAATCTTTAGGCAAAAAATAAGTTTTTTTCCTTTATATATTCATTTTTAACTTGGAAACTGTTGCTTGTATAGGAAAACAATATATGAACAGATTAAGGGAATTGTAATTTTAAATTTTTTAAAATTTAATTCAATTAAATCGGGCTAGTGGTTCCCGAGTTATGCCGGACGAAACAAATTAACCAAAAAAAAAATTTTTAAATTTAAAAAAAAAAAAATAAAAAAAAAACCAAACGAAAAAAAATTTTTTATTGCGTTTTTCGAGCTCATGTCAAGGTTATCTACACAGAAAAAATTATCGCATCCGGAGTACATGAAATTTTTTTCATTTTGTTGAGTAGTGTTATTTATTATTGCGTGTAATTCATTAAGGCATTACTGGCTGAAAAAAAGTAAGGAAAGGCTAAAGTCGGGCGGGGCCGACTATATGAACCTCACACATTCTACTCCATTAAATTGAATTCGGGGAAAAATGATATCTGGAAAAATTTTTTATGTGTGCGATATATGTATTCTATAGAGCGGAAAAAGTCAAATCGAGAGCGCTTTCACCATACCTGTTTCTAGTTGAATGCTAAGATACTGTGCCACCACTTCGTGGACTAGTGTAACACCAACAAATAATCGAGCTACACCCACCTTTAAGTATACGGATCGACTTAGAATCACCATACTTGTTGGGGAGATGCCCATATTTCCATACTTTAGGAATATCTACCGTGAATGAGAAATATATAGGCACATGTTATGGCACAGGCCTCAAGTGTTGTTATTACCGCTGTATAATCTGTATTTATCATTGATCAAGATGATCAATTTTTCCATATCATGTTTTATTTACTTTTCTCGGAATATCTGCTTGAAATTGGATTAATTACTTTATTATTTGCCATAGTCATTAAATTTGACTAAATATGAATTTATAGTAACTTTATAATTTATATGAACTACATAAATTGCGCCCGTGAAATACCTGGGTTTAGTAATCAAGGCGAGGTATATTCACAGGGAGTTGTGTATATAGTCGGCCCCGCCCGACTTTAGCCTTTCCTTACTTGTTTTTCTTTTTTCGTCCTTCATAAATCAAATACTTCATAGAGATGAGTTATGCTACTCAGTTTCAAAGAAATCGTAATTGTTGTTGTAAACAAGTAAACAGGCGTTCAGTTCGGTCGGGCAGAATCTTATATACCCTCCTCCACGGAGAGCACTCCACAGTATTACCGGCACATTAGCGGCTGTCGACTTTACATATAAGTTCGGAATCATATTCGGAAAATTGTGATATTGTGTATGCACATTACTATATTTTTTTCAATTTCAAACTATAAGTCATACTTATGAGCAATATTTATACACTCCACGAGAGTATTATGTCTTTGTGCATTTGTTTGTAACACCCAAAAGGAAACGAGATAGACCCATTGTTAATTATACCGATCGTCTTAGAATCACTTTCTGATTCGATTTAGCAATGCCCGTCTGTCAGTCTGTCCGTCCGTCCATCTATTCTTGTAATCACGACACACAGGTCGCAATTGTAGACAGAACTAAATGAAACTTTGCACAACAATTATTTTCGGGATAAGGACGAACGCTATTTAATGTGAAGAAAATTGGTTCAGATTTAGATATAGCCCCCATACGAATTTCACTCCCGATTTGACTCTTTTCACTCTAGATGCCACATATTACAACAGATTTTCTTTAAAATTGGCAAAACATCTTATATTTCAACTAGGAACATCTATGGTGAAAATAGGACAAATCCGTTCAGATTTAGATATAGCCCCCATACAAATTTCGGTCCCGATTATACTTTTTCCGCTCTAGAAACCACATATTGTATCAGATTGTTTTCAGATTTCGTAAAACATCTTATATTTCCACTAGAAATACACATGGTGAATATAGGTCAGATCGGTTCAGATTTATATATAGCTCCCACACAAATTTCGCTCCCGATTTGACTTTTTCCGCTCTAGAAACCACATATTGTATCAGATTGTCTTCAGATTTGGCAGGAACATCTATAGTGAAAATATGTCAAATCGGTTCAGATTTAGATATAGCCCCCATACAAATTTCGCTCCCGAATTGACATTTTCCGCAGTAGAAACCACATATTGTACTCGATTTTCTTTAAATTTGGCATAACATCTTATAATCCAACTAGAAACACCTATGCTGAAATTGGGTAAGATCGGTTCAGATTTAGATATATCCCTCATATAAATGTCGCTCCCGATTTGACTTTTTCCGCTTTAAATGCCACAACATCTTATAATCTAACTAGAAACACCTGTGGCTAAAGCGGGCTAGATCGGTTCAGCTTTAGATATAGCCCCCATACAAATGTCGCTCCCGATTTGACTTTTGCCGCTTTAAAAGCCAGATATTGTGCTCGATTTTCTTTAAATTTGGCACAACATCTTATAATCTAACTAGAAACACCTGTGGCTAAAGCGGGCTAGATCGGTTCAGATTTAGATATAGCCCCCATACAAATGTCGCTCCCGATTTGACTTTTGCGCTATAGAAACCACATATTGTACCAGATTTTCTTTAAAATTGGCGCAACATCTTATAGTCCAACTAAACAAAACTCAGATTTAAATATACAAATAATGCTCCCAAAAGTTTAACCGATTTTGGCCAAACTATACACTTTATATTTCTTCTATTTCGTTCCAGGTTTCAATATATCCTCATACAAATGTCAATTCCGATTTAACATTTTTTGTCAAACACATACATTTACAGGATACAAAAAACCTTCCCGTTTTCCCTTGTTCACCGAATTTAATTGTATTCGGATAGAATGTGGAGTGTATCATAGAGTCGGCCCCGCCCGACTTTAGCCTTTCCTTACTTGTTTTTTTTTTTTCATTTTGACCCTACAAGTACGAATTTGAAGAAATCCTCATATTTTGAGTGTCTACAAAGTGTAAACAATGAATTTCATGATTTTAGCTATAGTCGTTTGCTTTGTAACAATTTTATCCCGTTTTTATCCTAATTTGTTTGGTACCTTTTTTTAAGTAAAAATTTCGAAAAAATCATTTATGTTTCGCGTCTACACAGTCCTATGAGTGCATGCATCGAATTTGATGATTTCACCTACCGCGGTTCTGTTAAAATGTATCCCTTAAAAGTACGACTTTCAAAAAATTCCTCTATTTTATTAGTCTACGTAATTATAGGGATGTTCAGACCGAATTTCATGTTTCTATCATTGGTACCCTTTTTATCCCTTTTTGCCCCATGTCACCCGCTAAATGTTTTTTGTACTTTTTGGTGTTTTCGCGTTACTAGAGAATTTTTCAAGCTTATAAAAAACAAACATTTTCAAAAAAAAAAACTTTAAATCTATATATATATGAATGAATCTGTGTTTGTATGTTTGTTTGTTCTTTATAGCAGCCTAAACTACTGAACCGATCTTCTTGAAATTTTCACAGTATGTTAATGCTGAACCGGTGGTGAAAATAGGCTATATAAATTTTTGATATTTTCAGTGGGCGTGGCACCTCCCACACAATTTGGGGATTTATTCGTTTTTTATAAATTACCATATTCGGAATACTGTTGTAGCTAGAGTCTTGCATTTTTTGAAAGTTCACTAATTATTAGTCTGTACAGTTGTGTCAAAAAGGGGCGGTATTGGAAAAGTGGGCGTGGCACCTCCCATACGAAATTAATCCTATTATTGATTATTGTCAGTTCTGTGACACATAGAGTGCTGTAATTTTGTGTAAGTGCATCTAGCATCAATTCGCATAGTTGTGCCAAAAATGGGCGGTATTGGAAAAGTGGGCGTGGCACCTCTCATACGAAGTTAAAACCTATTATTGAATATTGTCAGTTCTATGACACCTAGAGTGCTGAAATTTTGTGTAAGTGCATCTAGCGCCAATGTGCATAGTTGTGCCAAAAATGGGCGGTATCGGAAAAGTGGGCGTGGCACCTCCCATACGAAGTTAAAACCTATTATTGAATATTGTCAGTTCTATGACACATAGAGTGCTGTAATTTTGTGTAAGTGCATCTAGCATCATTGTGCATAGTTGTGCCAAAAATGGGCGGTATTGTAAAAGTGGGCGTGGCACCTCCCATACGAAGTTAAAACCTATTATTGAATATTGTCAGTTCTATGACACCTAGAGTGCTGAAAGTTTGTGTAAGTGCATCTAGCATCAATGTGCATAGTTGTGCCAAAAATGGGCGGTATTGGAAAAGTGGGCGTGCCACCAACAATACGAAGTTAAAACCTATTATTGAATATTGTCAGTTCTATGACACCTAGAGTGCTGAAATTTTGTGTAAGGGCATCTAGCATCAATGTGCATAGTTGTGCCAAAAATGGGCGGTATTGGAAAAGTGGGCGTGGCACCCCCATATGAAGTTAAAACCTATTATAGAATGACACCTATTGTGCTGTAATTTTGTGTAAGTGCATCTAGCATCAACGTGCGTAGTTGTGACAAAAATGGGCGGTAATGGAAATGTGGACGTGGCACCTCCCATACGAAGTTATAACCCATTTTCGAATATATGCCGTTCTATGGCAGATAAAAAACTGTTATTTTGTGTAAGTGCATCTAGCATCAATGTGCGTAACTGTGCCCAAAAAATGGGAGATATTGGAAATAAGGGCGTGGTACCTTCAATACGAAGTTAAAACCTATTATCGAATATATTCAGCTACAATACTTATCTTTTGTGTGAGTGCATCTAGCATAAACCTGCGTAGTTGTGCCAAAAATGGACGGTATTGGGAAAGTGGGCGTGGTACTTCACATACGAAGTTAAAACATATTATCGAATATGGTCAGTAGGAGTCACAGACCTAGAGTGCTGAAATTTTGTGTGAGTTGATCCAGTGTAAATAGTTGTGCAAAGATGGGCGGAAAGTGGGCGTGACCTTCCCATCTGAAATTAAAACCGGTTTTAGAGTATTTCGACACCGAGATGGGCGGAAAGTGGCCGTGACCCTTCCCATACGAAATTAAAACCAGTGTTTTGAGTATATTCTACAACGATATTCCTATTTTGTTGTGTGAGTTAATTTAGTTGTTACCTGCTTAGGCAATATACAAATGGGCGGGATTTGAAAGTTGGGGCATTTTTGATTTGAATTTTGTAAAATTACACGTTTTCTGTGGATTTTCTTAGCACAATAGTAAAGAAAGGTTATTAAAAGAAAAATATTCATTCGCCAACAGCCGACTTAAGTCAAGAAAACGGATATTATATTAATTTTTTAGTTTTTGTGTTGTTTGATTAGTGAACAATTTGATTGATTTTCTATGTGTTTTTAATGTAATGAATTTTACATCTTACGAATGAAGTTTTTTGTTTAGGTAATGGAAAGGAGGAGAATCACACTTAACAATTTTTTTCAATTATTCGCCGTAAACTAACGTTCTCCATGGAACATATCCATTTCTTTATTATCTCAGGGAAGAACCTTGATTATAATTGGTGCATATATTACCGATCAGGACAAAAATTAATATGAAAGCAGATATTAATTTTACCGTTTGTTTTTTTTTTTGCATGGCGAAGCGGGCGGGGGTTCAGCTTGTAATCTATATATTAGGCGGTATTTTCGGTCCTTGTTAGGGACAAAATTTTCCCTCTAGGCCGATTTCGCCCTCTTACAATCCCTAGCGATTTGGTCCAAGAGGACACATTTAGGGAAAATTTCAACCTTTTAGCTCATTTCGATCGGCAGCTAGTGTGGTTTAAACAGACAGACGGACAAACAGACAGACAGACATGGCAAGATCGTCTTAGAATTTCACCACGAAACAGTATATATGTACTTTATGGGGTCTACGACGAATATTTCAACGTGTTACAAACGGAATGAGAATAAAGGATGGTGGTATATCCTAAGGTGAAGGGTATACAAATTATGTATGGATTTTGTACGCATATCGACTACATACATACAAATTGTAATATATGTCTCTGCAAACTAACGCCAATATAATAAAATCAGAGGACGAATTTAAAATTTTCCAAAAGCGAAGAAAATTGACAAATCGCCATGTCGGTAAATCGAAATAAAGTCGCCAAACACATTTAAAATTTGCCACGTTTGGCGAGAAATCGCCATATCTGACAAACCTGGTTGAAAGGAGTTCCAAATAAAATAATACAAGTCGTCAAGAGGTGGAAGTATTTTCCAAGCCAACCTTTTAATTTTGCACTGAGTGCTGTGCCTTTAGGGAAACTAGTCTAAATTATAACTTTATGAAATACGAATACGACCAAGAATTTTATTAACAATAGATCGCAACGATAAAATACAAAACCAAACTCATCAAGTATGTATTTATTCCTTAATATAATATGGAATAATTTGAACAGCATGTTTTTCGAAAAGTCAACAATATATTTACTTTCCAGTGAATAGATTGATTTGTCAAAACTCCACAGACTCATAGATACTCATGCTTTGTAAATCAAATCAATATATTCAGGTGGCACGAACGGAATCTCATGATGGAGTGAATAAAAGCAGTAAGTGTTCATTTGCATACATACCTTTGTTTTCTCGAGTAAACATATCTCTTAAAATAATTAACATTGCGCGATACCCGTGGCCGCTTTGTGCACTGCTTCGTTGGAAAATGTGTCGTCTGATGATTCTTTACATAATTGGCCTCATTATTCATTCATCTCCCATTATTAACCAATTGACAGGTTAATTAAGAAATCTCGTTTTCCTCAAACTGTCACTGCGTTGGGCATGCGGCTCGGCAGTGCTCCATGTTACCAGCATTGAACCTTTTTCAGCATCTGCTGGTGTGTATATTAGACTGATCCAGAATGGTTCGAAAGATATGCTCCGCAAATATTTAAAAAAATTAAAAAAGACAAAGTTCGACTTCAGTTTGAAAAAAAAAATAAAAAATAACACCAAATCACTGCATTTTTTAAATAACTTTTGCATTTAGTGTTCCTAAGCTAATAATTTTTATTTTCAATTATTTATTATGTTTTTAGTACATGTATATACTCGAAAGGTTAACATATAAATAAGGAAAGGCTAAGGTCGGGCGGGTCGGACTATATGGTACCTAACACAATTCCCTGCGTTTATACCTGGTTTTTATTACTAAAGCCACGAGTTTTAGTATCGATGGGTCGATTTTATGTAAAAAAATATATTACTTTTCTTTAAAATCGAGATATACGAAAAGTATTCAACGTGGGCTAATTTCCAAAATATAACGTTGTTTTTTAAATCGATTTTTCTTTTGACGATTTACTAAACTAATTTTTTTCACAAAATAAGGCAAAACATTCCACCACTTTATAAACTATACATTTTTGAAAATTGTCTAAAATCAACACACCCTAATATTGAAATCTATCTATGTGTTTATTCGTTGCGTAGAGTGTAACAATAAAAATTTATCACAATATTTCTTATAATTTATTAAAGGTTTTCCAGTTGTATTTTTACATTGGAAATTTCAATGTTTAAACCCTTTGAATATGACCCTCATTAATTGTTTGGAACAGTCTAGTGTATTTACTTTGTTCTTGTATCGGAAATTATACTATTTTCCGTAGCAGTGGAAATTATGGTTGATGGTCGCCATCACATCCAGCAACCATCAGTCGCCAAGTCATTATCGACGAAAATAACATAAAACATGTCTGCTGCAGTTATGGTTATTCTTAAGGCCACAAATGACTTCCATTCCCGGCAATACTCGTCGCTACTTCATCATGTTATTGCAATGGGGAAATATCTGGATATATGAGTAACATTTGCATCTAAAGTTTGGCCCACTTTAAAGCAGTTCTTAGGAAGTTCTTGGAAAATATAAAAAATATTATTGTGATTAACTAAATGAAATGATTATTTGAATTAATTAATAATTAATTAAATGAAATAAAAAACGCTACATAAATGTGTAGAAAAAATATTTAATGGAGTAAAACTGTATGTCCTCAATTGAACCACTAAAGATTCTACTAACAGAATCAATTAATTCAATAGTTTTATGATTTGTTTGCTTTCTAGGAAAGCTCAGGAATCTAGAAACAAATATGCAAAAAATTATCGGTAATAGGATGAATCAAACGGACATTTGAAGGGGCCTATAACAACACTTCAGGCCTGTGCCCAAACATGCGCCTATATATTTCTCATTCAATGATTTGCAAAATTTGATGAAGATCCGATGTAAGATGTAGTTTCTAGAGCTGTAATAGAGCAGAATGGGCCCCATTTGGGTTATATCAAAGTATGGAGATATGGGCATCTCCCCAACAAGTATGGAAAGGCTAAAGACAGACGGAGCTGACAATATGATACACCCCACTTTCTATCTCACTACAATTCAATTCGGGGTAAAAGTGAAATCGGGAAGGATTTTTGAATCCTGTAAATGTATGTGTTTGACAAAAAATGCTAAATCGTAAATGACCTTTGTATGGGGGTATATTGAAACCTGGAACGATGTGACCCGCTTTCACCATGTATGTTTATTGGTGAAATATAATATGTAAAGTTTGGCCAAACTCGGTTAAAAATTCGGGAGCAACATTTGTATTGGTGCTATATCTATATCATAGGTGTTTTTAGTTGGATTATAAGATATTCTGTCAATTTTAAAGAAAATCGGGTACAATATGTGGTTTCTAGAGCGGAAAATGTCAAATCGGGAGCGACTTTTGTATGGGGGCTATATTTAAATCTGGACCGATCTTACCCACTTTCTGCATAGGTGCCTATAGTTGGATTATAAGATGTTTTGTCAAATTTAAAGAAAATCGGGTTGGATTATAAGATGTTTTGCCAAATTTAAAGAATACCGGGTTCAATATGTGGTTTTTATACACTCCACGAGAGTATTATGTCTTTGTGCATTTGTTTGTAACACCCAAAAGGAAACGAGATAGACCCATTGTTAATTATACCGATCGGCTTAGAATCACTTTCTGAGTCGATTTAGTAATGCCCGTCTGTCTGTCCATCTGTCCGTCTGTCCATCTATTGTTGTAATCACGATACAGGTCGCAATTGTAGCCAGAACCAAACGAAACTTCGCACAACGAAGGTTTTCGGGACAAGGCGAACGCTACTTAATTTGAAAAAAAATCGGTTCAGATTTAGATATAGCCCCCATACTCCCGATTTGACTCTTTTCACTCTAGATACCACATATTTCAAAAGATTTTCTTCAAAATTGGCAAAACATCTTATATTTCAACTGGAAACGCTTGTGGTAAAAATGTGTTAGATCGGTTCAGATTTTTATATAGCTCCCATACAAATTTCGCTCCCAATTTGAATATTTCCGCTCTAGAATCCACATATTTTAATAGATTTTCTTCTAAATTCGCAAAATACCTTATATTTCAACTGGAAATACCTGTGGTAAAAATATGTTAGATCGGTTCAGATTTATATATGGGAAAATCTACAAAATAGTCCGATTTCAATTTTGAAAAATTAAAAATTTCAAATTAGAGGCACACGTTTTATTTTAGCGTCAACTTGTTAAAAATACATTAAATATAAATAATGTGCTCGCGTGCATCATTTTTTTCAAGTGCTGAAGAAGTTATAATCGGATTGTCCCTTTTGGTTCTATTGCAAGTTAAGCCTGAAAACCCTATGAAAATCAAAAAAATTTAACCTAAAATGGCTCTCGGTACCAAAATAATAATTCGATCTAATTAGCACTTACACACATTATTAGTAGCACCCATATTCACCGATCACACAGGGTTGCCACCAGTTATTTTTCAAACTGCGGATGTGCTCTTCAAAAAATATGAAATTTCATGATCTGCACGCATTGACCTGATGATGTTCGTACTGTCATAATCTCCTTGTCGCTAAAGGCACACCAAGTCGTCCGGTCGCCTTTTGTTAGTATCTCTGTCGTCTATAATCCAATATTAAAAAATTTGCAATTACGTTCACGTTGAAAGCGCAAAAAAGAAAATTGTATCAATTTTCGTTTTATGCAAAAACAGAGTGACAGATTTTGAAGAGCTACCATTTATTCCTCAGTGATGGCACACGCCCTTTTCAACATATAGAAGATTCCGCAACATCATTACTATCATCCACAAAAAGATCAGAATGATTTTCTCTTATGCTGAAAAAGTTATACCCAAAAGAGTTGAACAACTCCCGAAAGTTACAAGCAAAAATAGGGTAAATTAGGGTAGACCTTAGCTCAGTAGACTACATTAACAGCATAATTTTAAAACTTTAGGATGTTGGCGAGGTTAAACTCGTCGTTTTGAAAATTATGACACTCTCAGAAATATTATATATTGCTCTTAAAGCGGTTAGAAGCCTGAGTGACATGGAATCGTACTATACCGTAGATTTGCCCATATAGCTCCCATTAAAATTTCGCTCCCGATTTGAATTTTCCGCTCTAGAATCCACATATTTTAACAGATTTTCTTCAAAATTGGCAAAACATCTTATACTTAAACTAGGAGCACCTATGGTGAAAATAAGTCAGATCGGTTCAGATTTATATATAACTCCCATTCAATTTTCGCTCCCGATTTGACTTTTTCTGCTCTAGAAACCATATATTTTAACAGATCTTCTTCAAGTCTTGCAAAAAATATCTTATATTTCAACTAGAAACACCCACTGTGAAAATTAAAAAAGTGATTCAAAAAGTGATTCTAAGTCGATCGGTATAATTAACAATGGGTCTATCTCTAGGTCTAGGTGTTACAAACAAATGCTCATAGACATAATACTCTCGTGGAGTGTATAAAAAGGTACCAACTAAAGTATTACAGCTAGAATCATGAAATTTCATATGTTAATTCCTCTGACCATAAAGTGTTATATGTTAGCGATAAGTGGGTATTCTTTATTTTGGGGACAAGGAAGCAATTCATATGGCACGCTGCAGTATGAGGAAATGAAAAACTGAAAGCGCCAATTAACTAAATTTTGCCAATAGTTTCAGGTGTATATCTACCGGTTCATGTGTGATGTGTTTACTGCGATAAGACCATTTCACTTCTATATTTTAAAAAATTGGTTCTGATTTATAAGCAGCTCTAATACAAATGCTATTCCCGATTTGACATTTTTAGCTCTAGAAAGCAAAATTGGTACAACACGTTATATTTCGTTTAGTATTATATATATTGAAAAAGACTCACATAGTTCCATATATTAATATTGGATCTGTACAAATATCCTTTCCTATTTGATTTTCTTCGCTGCATTACCAGTAGGGTTTGGGGTCCGGGAATTTCCGAATCGTTTTCCCGGGAATTCCCTGATAAATTTGTGCGAGAATTCCCCGGAAAAAAATTTATTTCCCGGGAATACGGGAAATATGAACATGCTTATTTTGAGCACTAAGTCAGATTTACTATATAAATTTGAAATTTTAGATATATGTCAAATTCATCTACTTACACTACTGGCAATAATAATGATTATTTGTTTATTACTACAAACAAAACTTTTTAAATTCGCTAAGTAGCCATTTTTTGCGAAACTCAGCTAGGAGAATACAAACTTTTTGTGAGGATATTTGCAGGATTTTTATTGTGAAACAAAAATATCATACCGACAATACTATGGCTGACATAATGTCAATACTTAATCCTTTGTGTTACCTGGTAAAACTTTTAATTTCTTGTTTTCCTAGAAGAATCGGCGAAGTAAAAGGTGAAAATCTTCCTAAATAACAATTTAGCTGTTAGAAATTGTTAAAAATAGGGATACAATTAAGTTTTTTCACCTGGAAACTTTCAAGAGAAATATAATAGGAATAGAAATATATCATACGTTCTTTTTAAACGACCCTTTGTAAGAACTAATGACTGGTCTCTTTCAATGTTTTTATTTTTATGAATTTATTTCATTAATATTCAATTTTTATATTGTTTTTACAGTTTAGAAATTGTTCACCTGTTTCTGTAAGACATTCCTTACATTCATTCCTTAAACATCATTTTTTTCATTTTGAATCTAGTGTAGGCGTCAGTCATTTGTGCCAACGATTTAAGTGCACCTTGAAATATGACCTATAAATATGACAACCCGAATATTTAGGTGCCTCACTTCAAATGTCTTTCCTGACTTGAATTTTAATATGGATTTCCCGGGTTGGAAAATTTCCAAGAAATGTATCAGTTTTTACAGCGTACCCTAGCCCTTTCACTACTGATGTCCACTGTAGTGGACGTAACTTCGCGACTCTACTAAACATTGTTACTAACAACAAAAATGTTTTTTTTGTTGAAATATGTTAAACGGTACTTTTGCATCGCTACCACGCATAATTCGTACTCAACAGTGTGAAACTAGGCAGTTGTTTGCTGATTTCTGTGAAGAAGGTACGCTTCTATCACACAATTTCGTTCTAATATAATTGACAGTGCTTAATTTTTAAGATCTGTTCATAGTACAATATCGGTGATTTTTTTCCAACATAATCGAGAGTTTTTTCATATATTAAAATAAAAATAAGATTGATTTAGCCAAAGGTAAGTGCAGCAGCATAGGAAATGTGCATGTCCCGTGTAATGGACATCAGTAGCCATACGTTGTAAAATTGTTTACTAACCTTACTAACCAAGAGTTGTGCGACTTTTTGGATAACTTATCAGAAATTGAAGATGAGTTTGACGACGATGAAGTTGAATTATTTGGAAATTCTATAACTAAACGAGTAGGGGGAGATTCTGATGACGGAGAATCCGATGTCATTAAGGATGATTCCGGTCAGAACTCCGTTTCAGTACTTGGAAACATATTTTCCGGCACAATTTTTTCGAGACGTCGCTCATTTTACGCAACAACAGTCAAAGTTCCAGCCAACCAATCCTGCAGAAATCCGTGCGTTTTTTGGTTTGCAGTGTATGATGGGTATTTTAAAATTTCCACGTATATCAATGTTCTGGGAAAAAGGTCTTGCTCTACCAATGTTTTCAGATACCATGACACGTAATTGGTTTTACGCTATTCGATCTCATCTACATTTGATAGACACGCAGATGACCCCGGATAATACCGATAAATTTTATTGAGTACGACCTATAATGAATGCAGTAAGACAGCGTTTATTGGAACATAAGTTAGAAGAATCGTTGTGTGTGGATGAGCAAATTATTCCATTTAAGGGGCGTCTTTCGATCAAGCAATACATTCGTGGAAAACCATGCCCATGGGGCATAAAGGTATATGTTCTATGCGGTAAAAGTGGTATGCCTTATGATTTCATCGCTTACCAAGGATCAACCACTGAAATAGAGCCAAATCTAATGGAAAAATGTGGCTTTAGTGCTGCTGTTGTTCTAGAACTGATGAAACGTGTTCCACGTGACGCAATTGGTCACAAATTGTTTACGGACAATTTTTTTACTACATGTTCTTTATTGGAAGTTCTACAATCACGGAAAATTTTAGCGGCAGGAACAATTCGTGTAAGCCGTTTTAAAAATCCACCACTATCGGCAGATTCCGACATGCGCAAAAAGGGGCGTGGATATGCCGAACAAGTCATAAGCCGAGACGAAAAAATAATAGTGACCAAATGGTTCGACAACAAATCGGTATATTTATTTATTTATTTATATTTCTTTAACTTTGTTGGTATAGGCATATCTGATAAGGTTCAACGCTATGACAAAAAGGAAAAACAGTTTGTTGAAGTTGAGAGGCCAGAAGTTGTCAAACTGTATAACAAAGGAATGGGAGGCGTCGATCTTTTAGATCAAATGATTCAGTATTATCGCATATTGATCAAATCGAAGAAGTGGACATTTCGCGTGGTAATGCATTTTTTTGATATGGCGGTAGTGGCTAGCTGGCTCGAGTACCGAGCTGATAATGAAAAAAATGGAGTACCACTCAAAAATCAGCTAGACCTCCTAGCCTTCAAAAAAATCATCGGCAACACACTACTGACAATTTCACCAAGTGCCATAAATAGGAACAAGCGAGGTCGTCCTTCACGTGGGCCTGAGTCTCCTCTTCAAGACTCCACTCCTCACGAGAATGTAGATTGTGTGCAGTTCGCCAAAACATCAAAGAGGTTCAAATATTTTGCTCAGCCACCTACCGATGTTAGATTAGATGGCATTGGTCATTTGCCGAAGTTTGACCAATCACAAAACGCAATGCGATGCAAATTTGAAGGATGCAACCAGAAGACATTCATTTATTGCGAAAAATGTAAGACACACCTATGTATTCGCCGAAAATCGGACTGTTTCTACAACTACCATCTAAAATAATAATTAGTAATTTTCATGTACAGTACTTATTTTGATTCAATAATAAAATAATAAAACAAAAAACGAGATATCGTGCCTATTTCGTAGGCAAAGTTATATTTTTACTATTGTAAATCATTGCATACGCTTAGTCAATTTGACTACCATTACTACCCATGTCCACTCAGGTGGACATCACAAAGCAGCCACACCCACATAGGTAGGAAAAATTTTTTTTCGGGATGTTTGTCTTTACCATATTAATTAAAAAAACCAAAAAAAAAATTTTAGCCACATCCATTTTAATTCGGTAGTGAAAGGGCTAGGGGGTTAGATTATTTCTAAACATTACTATGTATGTTTCAGTCTGGAGGTTGTCCTATACTCACATAAGGAGCATACAATATCTCCACTCGGGTATTATATGTACATTCGTACAATTGGTTGTAGAACCCAAAAGGAAACGAGATAGACCCAACGTTTATAATACAGATCGGCGTAGAATCACTTTCTGAAGCGACTGAATCTGATCAGTCAGTTCGTCCGTTTATATATTCTATTAATCACAAGACAGGTTTGAATTATTGTCCGATCCTAACCTAAATTGGCACAAGTAAACTTTGTGGGCCAATGACGAACACAATTTAATTTGAGAAAATCTGTTCAGATTAGGATATAGCCGCCATACTAATGTCGCTCCTGTTTTGGCTTTTCCGTCCAAACCTAAAACTAAAAAAAAAACTAACCAAAATATTCTATCGTGATAGTGGGTCAGATCAGTTCAGATTTAGATATAGCTCCCACACAAAATTCGCTCTCGATTTGACTTTTTCCGCTCTTTCAACTAGGAACATCTATGTTGAAAGTGTTTCAGATCGGTTCATCGGTGCACAGTTGCCCAGCCATGGGGATTTTAAAGAAAGGACATCTTCCGCGGGTCTGCGGATAGCTCCCACACAAAATTCGCTCTCGACACTTTTTGACTTTTTCCGCTCTAACCGATTTTGATGGAATTTAGCACAACATCTTATACTTCAACTAGGAAAGTGATTCAGATCGGTTCATAGATATATATGTATATATATGTAGCTCCAATACAAATTTCGATTTCGATTTGACTTTTTCCGCTCTAGAGGCCACATATATCAAATCTGATTGGACACCTTCTATTGCAGCTAGAAAGTGAGTCAGATCGGTTCAGATTTATATTTAGCTCCATGCAAGTTTAGATCCGGGTTTGGATTTTTTCCTCTCTAGCATTAAGATATTTTAAGCGATTCTCTGAAAAATTTGCTATATCGCCTTATATTTCAACTAGAAACATCTATGGTGAAACTGTAAGTCATATTGGTTCAGATTTAGATATAGATTTAGATATATAGATATAGATAAAAATTTCGCTCTCGATTTGACTTTTTCCGCTCTAGGGACCACATATATAGTACTCATGCAAAAATTGGCATTCCCAATATCACTTTTTCCGTGAATTCAATTGTAATGAGATAGAAAGTGAAGGGTATATGGTCGGCCCCGTCCGACTTTAGCATTTCCTTGGTTTTCGCATAATTCCCATTAGTTATTCTTTTACGAAAACACATTTGTCGATTTTAATTTGGACATAGAAAAAATTGCTTTGGGATAATATATTGGTCAATTGGTGTTAAGTGTGGTAAGCTACAAACTATAAACAATTGTGTATTATGTTTATTATACCCTCCACCTCCAGGATGGGGGTATATTCACTTTGTCATTCCGTTTGTAACACCTTGAAATATTTATCGGAGACCCCATAAAGTATATATATTCTGGGTCGTGGTAAAATTCTAAGACGATATAGCCATGTCCGTCTGTCCGTCTGTCTGTTGAAAGCACGATAGCGGCCGAACGAAACGAGCTAGAAGGTTCAAATTTTTCCTAAATGTGTCTTATGGTTGTAGATCGCTTGGGATTGAAAGTGGACGAAATCGGTCCCTCTCAAGTACTGAAAATACCCCTAAAATTTAGAGTATTTCAGCATGTTTTTTGAACATATTAGCTTGTATTTACTTGATATTTGTAATTCGCATTCCCTCGACATTCTTTAATCTACTGGTAATACTGTGGAATGCACTCCGTGGTGGAGGGTATATAAGATTCGGCCCGGCCGAACTTAACGCCTTCTTACTTGTTTTTTTTTTTTTTTTTTATTTATAATTATTGTTTGCACATTCATAATTGTATTTATGATTCAACAGAGAACAATAAATGTGGTGTATCTTCAATTATCGTAAATTTAGGCTTAAGTGTAGTATCAAACACATACCCCAATACCAAATCTATTGACCTTGTGAACTCATACATGCATATGTTCCTGTGGACATTAGCCTGTATCGAATAGTGAAATTACACAACAGTTTAAGGCACGCTAAAATCTAAACTTCAAATTCACTATGTAGAAACAATTATTAATAATTTACAATCCATCTATGTTTGTTTTTTCTCAATGTAGATCGGATCATAGTTGTATATATACAATTGGTGAATGTTTTAAGTTTCACTTCAGCAACAGTCACTCACTCCAGACGAGGCCTCGGCTTTACATACACTTTCGATACGCACCAATGTACCCAAACTCGTGCAGTTAGGTAAACTCCATAATCATCAGTATTCATTTGTCGAAAAACATGAACATTAAACATATGTCACCACATAAACAACAGACGTTAGGCTTTCCTAATGATTCAAATTGCCAACCGAAGAACCAGCCAGCCACACCTTAACCGTTCAGTTTGCATGGAACACATCATTGCGGAAGATGGGAGTTTCCAACTATCAACACACGGACAGCCATACATATGTAGTGCTGCACAAGACACACTACACGACTACTCCTTGGGATAATGGAAGCAATTGTTTACTATCTGTGCACTCACGCTGTGCATGGAAACTTTGGTATTTGTATGTTACCAAAACATTATTTTCCGGACATGCAATTTGTCCGGAGGGCACAATAAACATTTTTCAACAAACATTTTGCAGTCGAAATAAACAAAGATTGTCAAACACGTTTTTGAATTATGCAAATTATTGCATGGTCTGTATGTCCTTATAAGTATGTATGTCCAGGGAAGAAACTAAGGTCCGTGACAAACAAAAGCATAACAAGTTTCACAAACATCTCCGAAGGAGAAGATCCCCCAGCCCACAATGAACTTGATGAATTCTTCTCTTCAGAAAGGACTTTGTAATTAGTGATTGTATTTAGATGTATGTAGATTTACCAATCTCAGAGGGGGATGGTGGAAATTCTTGTATTTTGCAGCATTTTTTAATGGAACCCTCGCGAATTCATATAAGATGTTGTAAAAGCAAAATTTTCTTTCAAATAGTAAGTGAGACTAAAATCACAAAAAGGAAATGTAATCTTAAAGTGTTTATATCACCGTGCAACAGTACTTTTTGGACTTGATCATGAAATTAAAGAATTTAAAAAAAGTTATTTAATTAGTGCTATTATCTCCTTTTTATAGCACTGTAAGGCTGTAAAAATTGCTAAAAAAAAATATTTAAATACAGGGTTTACCAACAAGAGGTGTTATTTTGAATCACCCGGTATTTCGGTAGCTGTCACTTTTGAAGATTTTATTCTTTTACATTTGATAAGTAGAAACTACGCCATTACTAACAAGTAAAGAAAGGCTAAAGTATAGAATATCTGGATCAATATGTGGTTTCTAGAGCACAAAATGTCAAATCGGGAACGACTTTTGTATGGGGGCTGTATCTAACTTTGAACCGATTTAGCATAATTTAGCCACAACTGTTTCTAGTTGGATTATAAGATGTTTTGCCAAATTTAAAGAATATAGGGAGCGACTTTTGTATGGGGACTATATCTAAAGGGTGATTTTTGAAAAGCTATAGGAAAGTTTTCAAAAAAAAAAAAAATTCAGAAAAATTATGAAATCTTTATTTGAATCGATAGTACGGTCCATATAATTTAATGTTTGAAGATTATTTCATGCAAATGTTGACCTTGACTGCGCCTAAAATGGTCCATCCGCTTAGTCCAATTTTGAAATTTCCACGTTTTTGAGTAACAGAGGCCAAATTGCTGCAAACGGCGACGAATCGATAATTGATGGTCATCATTAACACTGGCCGATACAGCTGCGATATTTTCTTCAGTTCGCACTCTACGTAAGCGTGTTGGTGGTTTAATGCCCAACAATGTAGATTTGGTGCGAAATTTAGTCACAATAGCCCGAATAGCCGCTTCAGTGGGTCGATTAAACTGACCATAAAATGGAAGCGTGCCATCAGCTTTCTTAACAGAGCAAGCATTTTGATAATAAAATTCAATAATTTGCAAGCGTTGTTCGTCTGTAAGACGATTCATGGTTAAATTATAGACTAAACTGAAGATGTTTGACAGTGAAACAAAACACGAAACGTGCGTCAGCTGTTTAAACCAGTGTTGTCAAGAAGATAATAGCTAAAAAATCACCCTCTAAATCTGATCTTTGTTAAGATCGGACTATAATTGCGACCTGTAATTTGATTACAACAATAGATGGACAGACAGACGGACATAGCTAAATCGTTTCAAAAAGTGATTCTAAGTTGATCGGTATAATTAACAATGGGTCTATCTCGCTTCCTTTTGGGTGTTACAAACAAATGCACAAAGCCATAATACTTTCGTGGAGTGTATAAAAACGGAACGATACACGCTTCAACAACGCATTGAAATTATTAAAATTCTCTATGAGTTTTGAATGTAATACATTCGAATATCAGCTAATTCGATCAAGTAATTTCTTCTTAAGAAGGAAATCAATCAATCGATCAATAATTAACAAAAAAAAATAATAATTATTAAAATTCATGAACGAAAATGATCCGGAATTCCATCGACAAATCATCTTGACAAGTGAAATTGTCACATCTGAGGCTCGGAAAACCCAAGAGTTATTTTGAGAATCCTCTCCATCCTCATCGTGTGACTGTTTGGTGCGGTTTATGGTCCGGCGGCGTCATTGGACCTTACTTTTTAGAAAATGAGGTTGGATCAACAGTTACTGTGAATAAATTGCGCTATCGAGTGATGATTAATGATTTTTTATGGTTGGGGTTGGATGGTATTGATCTGGACAACGTTTACTTTCAACAAGACGGCGCTACGTGCCACACAAGCAACGAAACCATTGTTATTTTAAGAGAAAAGTTTCCGGACCGTGTTATCTCTCGGATACGTGATCACAATTGGCCACCGAGATCTTGTGATTTAACACCTTGCGACTTCTTCCTTTGGGACCACGTGAAAGATAAGGTCTACGCCAACAGCCCAGCGTCGATTCAAGATCTCAAAGATAGAATTCATAGGGCAGCCACTTTGCGATTTGGTTATGGAAAATTTCATGAAAAGGATATGGTCCTGTAAGCGTGGTCGTGGTGGCCATTTGACTGATGCAGTCTTTCATTATTAACGGCATACCTTCCTCTTTTTTATGAAATAAACATCCGATCATTTATCTCAAAAAAATGTAATTTTTCTTTGAATGCGAAAATAACACCTCTTGTTGGAAAACCCTGTATTTCTACCCATGAATATGAGCATCAAATGAAAGAAGCCAATCTATAGAAATGGAACCAATTTTTGTTTTCATTTTTCAGCCGAAAAATTGAAAATATTGTCTTTTGAAAGTTGTATCTTTTTATATATTTATTTTAAAATATGTTTTTCTCAAAAAATGCTTACTTTACCTCATAATTAAATATTGTTTCTACTGCTTTATTAGCCTTAACAAAAACTCATTTTATTGGTCCAATATTTAAAATATAATTTTAATCGGTTAGAATAGAAACAAATTGGATTTTGGACTTCAACTAGAAATCATATATACTCAGTTCTTTTATTTGGCCATCGTTTCAATTTGTTGATATTTTCTCCCATTTAAAGTACTTCATATTTTTAAGGATATAAATATTTGTTCAAATATTTCTACCCTTCAGTTTGTGTCAAGATCTTTAAATGAAAGAGGATAATCTCTAGAAATGAAATTATTTCGGAATTCTTACAAACACGAAATGAGCAAGTTAGAGATATTTAAATAAATTTATATATCCTTAAATATTTGATGTCATTAAAAAAGAGAAAATATCACCAAACGAAAAATTGAGTACACATTTTTTCTACGTGTGATCTCTAGTTTCTTGTTTAAGTCCAATGAAAAAATGTAAAAGTGTAGCACGGTGTATTTATATAAAATTTAAACCGCAGTCATGTAAAAAAGTAAAATCTCATTTAAGTGCGAACACTCTCTTTATAAGTAAGTGAAATGGAATATTTAAAAAAATATAGAAAATTCATATTCAGCCGCCTGTAGATTAGTCTGGGTCGCGGTCCATCCAAATGGAAAAACAATTTTCAGTCACACACAAAATAAAGTTTGCAAAATGTTTCGACCCTAGATCGAGAAGTCTGTGAGCTAAACGCACCTGAACATATCCCTAGAAACCATGCCTTTTTCCGTGTAATTTTTTTTGTGCTGCATTTTTGTATTTTTTCTGAAATAATAGACGCTTGATAGCACTTTAAATATAAATTTTGATTCTGGTCGAATTATTGCAAAAAAATCGATTTTTTTACCTTTTTCCCCTGTTCAGGTCGATAGGTAGCAAATCGTTCAAAATTCAGGGAATCAATCAACAACAAAACTGTACCTAAGATCTCAATAAACAACTTTCTAGAACATATAAACTTCCTAGGAATGATTCTTAACACCGTTTAGATAAGAAAACAAGTAAGGAAAGGCTAAAGTCGGGCGGTGCCGACTCTATGATACACTCCACTTTCTATCCGAAGGCAATTCAATTCGGTGAAAAAGTGAAAACGGGAAGGTTTTTTGTGTCCTGTAAATGTATGTATTAGACAAAAAATGTTAAATCGGAAAGGACAATTGTATGAGGATATATTGAAACCTGGAACGAAATAGGTGAAATATAAAGTGTATAGTTTGGCCAAAATCGGTTAAACTTTTGGGAGCAACATTTGTATTTGGGCTATATTTAAATCTGAACCGATCTTACCTACTTTCACCATAGGTGTTTTTAGTTGGACTATAAGATGTTGGCAAAATTTAAAGAAAATCGGGTACAATATGTGGTTTCTATAGTGCAAAAGTCAAATCGGGAGTGACATTTGTATGGGGGCTATATCTAAATCTGAACCGATCTAGCCCGCTTTAGCCACAGGTGTTTCTAGTTAGATTAAAAGATGTTGTGCCAAATTTAAAGAAAATCGAGCAGAATATAAAGCGGCAAAAGTCAAATCGGGAGCGACTTTTAAAGGGTGATTTTTTAAGAGCTTGATAACTTTTTTTAAAAAAAAACGCATAAAATTTGCAAAATCTCATCGGTTCTTTATTTGAAACGTTAGATTGGTCCATGACATTTACTTTTTGAAGATAATTTCATTTAAATGTTGACCGCGGCTGCGTCTTAGGTTGTCCATCCGCTTAGTCCAATTTTGGCATTTCCACGTTTTTGAGTAACAGAGACCCAATTGGTGCGAACGGCGACGAATCGAAAATTGGTGGTCATCATTAACACTGGCCGATACAGCTGCGATATTTTCTTCAGTTCGCACTCTACGTAAGCGTGTTGGTGGTTTAATGTCCAACAATGTAAATTTGGTGCGAAATTTAGTCACAATAGCCCGAATAGCCGCTTCAGTGGGTCGATTAAACTGACCATAAAATGGAAGCGCGCAATGAACTTTCTTAACAGAGCACGCATTTTGATAATAAAATTCAATAATTTGTAAGCGTTGTTCGTTTGTAAGACGATTCATGATGAAATGTCAAAGCATACTGAGCATCTTTCTCTTTGACACCATGTCTGAAATCCCACGTGATCTGTCAAATACTAATGCATGAAAATCCTAACCTCAAAAAAATCACTCTTTATATGGGGGCTATATCTAAATCTGAACCGATCTTACCGAATTTCAGCATAGGTGTTTCTAGTAAAATTATAAGATGTTGTGCCAAATTTAAAGAAAATCGAGTACAATATGTGGTTTCTAGAGCGGAAAATGTCAAATAGAGAGCGTCATTTGTATAGGGGCTATATATAAATCTGAACCGATCTTACCCAATTTCTGCATAGGTGTTTCTACTTAGATTATAAGATGTTGTGCCAAATTTAAAGAAAATCGAGTACAATATGTGGCATTTAAAGCGGAAAAAGTCAAATCGGGATCGACATTTATATGGGGGCTATATCTAAATCTGCACCGATCTTACCCAATTTCTGCATATGTATTTCTAGTTGGATTATAAGAAGTTGTGTCAAATTTAAAGAAAATCGAGTGCTATACGTGGTTTCTAGAGCGGAAAATATCAAATCGGGAGCGACATTTGTATTTGCATTGGAGATGGGCGCGACTCACGTGAATTGCGTGAATCACGCGTGATCGTGAGCAAAATTTATTTTACTCACGTGAGCGTGCGTGAACGTGAGGAACGAAAATATGTTCGTGCGTGAATGTGCGTGAATCACGTGATTTTTTCGTGAGTCGCACATATTTATTAATTCCTTTAATTTTCATTTTATTTCGTTTAAAAATGTGAAGTTTTCCATTCAAAATATATACACATATAATTTTTTTCTAAAACAAAGTGCTTCAATGCAGGTATAATTTCTATTTTTCTATTATTTAAGCAAGCATTCCATGCACCAACAGTAGGCACTGCATTTACATGGGAACCTTCTTAGTGTTAGTTCAATAAAAAAACAAATAACTGATATCGGGGTATATGCTTTGATTTCGATTTGGATTTTATGTCAGTGTCCGATTTTTAACTTTTTTTGCGTTAAACTATACGATATATCGTAACCTACTTTAAAAATATGAATTTAAGCCAAACAACGCAAACGTAGTGATTTAAATAATAAAATTTTCGGATTTGAGCGGCGTTACTCATTTCGATTTTGAATGTATATTCCATTTTCTTTGTGGAAATTCTTTGCGTGATTTACGTGAATCACGTGATTCACGCGTGAATCACGCGTGATCATGAGCAAAAATTATTTTACTCACGTGAGCGTGCGTGAACGTGAGTAATGAAAAAATCTTCGTGCGTGAACGTGCGTGATTCAATTTTTTTCGTTCGTGAGCGTGCGTGAACGTGAGCCAATAATCACTCACGCGCACATCTCTAATTTGCATTTGAACCGATTTGACCTATTTCTACCACAGGTGTTTCTAGTTGAAATATAGGATGTTTTACCAATTTTAAAGAAAATCTGTTGTAATATGTGGTATCTAGAGTGAAAAGAGTCAAATCGGGAGTGATATTCGTATGGGGGCTATATCTAACTCTGAACCGATTTTCTTCAAATAAAATAGCGTTCGTCCTTGTCCCGAAAAACTTCATTGTGCAAAGTTTCATTTAGTTATGTCTACAATTGCGACCTGTAACGTGATTACAAAAATAGACGGACGGACGGACGGACATTGCTAAATCGACTCAAAAGGTGATTCTAAGTCGATCGGTATAATTAACAATGGGTCTATCTCTCTTTTGGGTGTTACAAACAAATGCACAAAGACTCTCGTGGAGTGTATAAATATATCTTGCTGTACTATTTCTGATCGACTACAGTGCGTATGAGTGATATTATCCTTAAACAACAGCACGTATACGCTACCTACACACACTACAGCCTATAAGATTTGTGCGACGACATTTGCGATTTTGACTGTGAAGATGAAGTTTTTTTGATTTTAAGTTCACAATTTTTGCTCTTTACGACAAGAGCTACAACTTTGCCTCAGAGAGACGGCAACGGGTTGCAAGATATGAGCCTGAGAAAATGATCACATTTTTGTAAAAATCACACCGATGCCCCTAATCTTTGGGACCCATAAAAAAGTGCATGACTTTGGGTAAAACTGGGAGACACTGGTGTTTTTTCGTCTTTTATCACGTAGTAGTTTTCATATATGGTTATATTTCCATGGCAAACAACACAAAAACTAATAACTCTGTCCAACAACATTTTAGAAACATACTATCCTTCAATTCAAAAAGGGCATGTTGAGTAGACCATTTTTGCAGAATAAACTTATAGTCCAGCTGATCTGAATTTCGTTTCACAGTGGGTCAAAGTTTTCATTTTTTGGTCGAAGGGAGCATTATACTAAGCGAAAAATGTGTTATATATTAATGTCTGAGAGAATTGTTATTGTCAGAACTATATAAGGATCATTTTTGTAGAAGATCCCACTAGCTCCTCTGTTTATGCGTCAGTTTTACCCTTTTTTCGAGAAAATCAAAAAAGGACATTTAAGGATTAAATTGTTTTCCAAAAAAAGGTGTCGAAAAATAATAAAATTTCAGTGTGGGTCACCGAAGACACCAATTTTGTAAATAAAGCTCTTCACGCTTAAATTGCAATATTACACGCCAACTTATACAACAAAATTACTAGCGTTAAAATTGGTCCATATTATTTTGGAAGATTGATCTTTTTCTACAAAAAATTTGGATATTTCGGTAGATCACGGTAAAAAAATACAAATTGGATACTTTTGTAAACTCTTCATTTTCGCGGGAGATATGGCTAAAATGATTTTTATACATGAGATTTTTGTTTTGTGCTTTTCTTACAATTTTCTTATATGTATTTCATAAGTCGCATTGTATTTATTTCAACTTACTATATCTGAGATTCTGAAATAATTCTGTTCTATTCAAAAAGTCTTAATTTCTTGGACAGTGTAATTAATTTTTTGGAATTAAAATTTGTAGGTAGTATTTCATGAAGTACAAAAAACTGTATTTGTTATTAGAGATAATAAATATTAAGGATTATAAAAATGCAGAAACATATCAAAATATTAGAAATCATATACCAATCATATCCAATTTTCTGTATTTTGTCACAGTAAAATTCGAGGCTGAAAGGGTTGGGTATACCGATCGGCTTAAAATCACCAGCTGAGTCGATTTAACAATGTCTGTCTAAAACATGTAAACACATCGCATGTCGCAATTGTTGTCCCATTGCCATGAAATTTGCCAGAAGTATGTTTTTTGGAAAAAAGACTGTGAAAACTTCGAGCGATTAATCGGCTTCGGCCAAATACCGGCAATCGGCGACTAATCGGCCTTCCGTAGAAAGGCCGATTAGCAGAAGCCAAATATTTATGAATAACTAAAATTCAAAACATTATATTTTTTTTACAATTTTCTAATGTACACCGTACAACAATTTGAAAAATATATATATTTATATATATAAATGGAGTTACTGGCCGTTTTTAGTTTTTCATTTACGCATCCTGTTGCCGCTTGTCAAGACTACAAAGTTTCAAAGGACAACGTTTTCAAATGCGTTTTCAATACGTTCTCGCACCCTATTATAGCCGTATTAGTGACAATTTAAAGAGAAAAAAATTCAAATCGTCCAAAACCTATACTCGATCCAAACTAGATACCACAGACATTCCTTCAATCAAAGAGGTTGTTCCGAATAATAATGTATACCCACAGAAATTGAATTACTGTTAAGTCCATGCTAAAATTGTCAAACCGATAAACCTGATTTATTCATAAAAAGTTCCCTGATTTATTCATGAAATATAATATTTTTTCACTCAGCTAGCCATTCTCATTACTCATTTTTAGTTTGGAAAAAATAAAAATTGCCAGTTTCTTATATTTGTACTATTTGGGAAAAGTAATTTACATTCGGTCTCTTTGAGGTTGACTAATTATTGAATTGTCCTCGTATTCGAAAGATATATATTTTCGCGCGCTTATCGAATTTTCTAACTGTTTTGAAAAACATTCGGCTTTCGCCGAAGTTTAGGATTCTGGTCGAAGTTCGCCTTGAGCCCAAAAAACACCTTTGGTCGAACTCTAAGACTGTCGCTATTGATTTTTTTGGACATCGGTTCAGATTTAGTTTTACCCTGCATACAAATACTCCTCCAGTTTACACTCCCTATTTTGATATAGCCCCCCTACAAGCTGTTAATGCAAAAGTGGACTACTTAGGTACAGTTTGTGATATAGCCCCCACACAAAAGTACCTCCGATTTACACTATTACTGCTCTAAAAAGCACAATTTACATTGGATCTTGAATAATTTCCCATCATTATATTATATTTCAAGTAGAAACGCCAACTAAGAAAATCAACTATATGGCTCATGTTTAAAGTTCCAGTTAGGAACACTTAAAGTAAAAGTGGTGCATAAGATATAGCCCCCGTTCCTTTGTTTACATAGCACTCAAGATTCAGTTTACTATAGCCAATTTTGATGAAAATAATCGTTATATTTTTTCCTAGGTTCAATGAGATAGGATTACACCAATTTTGATTGTGTATCAATTTTGCAAAATTCGTTAATTTTGACAGTCTCTATAATTGCTCTTCATAAAATCGTTCCATCGATGCTAAAACACCTAAAAATGGTCCGCTCAACCTGCCCTTTTAGAATTATAGGGTCGCTACTCTGTTCCAAAAATGCGTCGGACAGTGTAATTTCATTGATTTTTTGTAGGAATAATTTAACATAAATTTTCCATATATTTTGCTTCAGTTAAATGTAATTCAGATAACAATTGAATGTTTATAGTATATAAACTTATTAGCGTTTCCCATCTTTTAAAAGTATGTTTTACTTTGAATTGATGTAAAAATAGCATTAACTTGTAGTAAATATTCTTGAAATGAAGGAATTATTTACATTAAAATAGTGTCAAATGTTCTCAAAATCGATACCAAATCAATAATACATCAAAGTTTCAAAAGGTATTCAGCAGCTTCTTCTTTCATTTCTTAAGGACCTTTATACTTTAGAGAAAGGATAATTATGAGAGTGAAATTATGTATAACCATTTTCTGGTGTATTTTGGATGTCTATTAAAAAAATGGGATTTTGTTTTAATTTTTTTTTTATTAAAATTCGGCGAAGCTACCTTAAATATTTGTACTCTCAGTTTGGAAATGTAAGTCTGATAACACCCTGTTATATATTAATTTAATTTTTTCTTCATTAAAAACTTAGCTTTTACAAACTAAAACGATATATATTTTGCTATGGAACTTTTCGCGCTATTTAAACAAAAATTAAAAAAAATACATCATGAATTCATTTACAAATAAACATTGTTCTTTCGTTAGAAAGTTAGTTTTTTCGTGCCAGCAAAAATGTTCTTTTTTTTATAAGTAAAGTAAAGTAAAGTTCACAACATTTCTAGACATTACAATTACCTTTAATTCAACATATAAGCGATCGGACCAATATTCCCAAAATGAGAGTACAAATACACTGTGTGTAATTTTGTAAGTCATGGAAATATATTCATATACGGACACCACTACGTGATAAAAAATATACCCGTGTCTCCCAATTATGCCCAAAGTGATGTTTTTATGGGACCTCGGTGTAATTTAAAAAAAAAAAGTGATAAAAATTATCACTCAGGCTCATGTCTTGTAATCAGTTCACATTTACTCTCTGAGACAAAGTTGTAGCTCTTGTCATGGAGAACAAAAATTGTGAACATATAAAATCAAACAACTTCATCTTCAAGGTCAAAATCGCAAATGTCGTCGAACAAATCTTATAGGCTGTAGTGTGTGTAGGTAGCGTATACGTGCTGTTGTTTAAGGATATTAACACTCATACTCACTGTAGTCGGACTGTCCATTAACAGAAACAGTCCTGCAAGATATAATTGTCCTACCTAATCGGTGTTAAGAATTATTCCTAGTTTATATACTCTAGAAAGTAGTTTATTGAGGTACATTTTTGTAGTTTGAACGGTTTGCTACCTATGGACCTGAACAGGGGAAAAAGGTTAACAAATCGATTTTTTTAAGTGTTTTGCGATTTTGACCTTGAAGATGACTCCAAGAGAGTATTATTTTATATGTTCACAATTTTTGTTCTTTATGTCACGAGCTAAGACTTTGCCACAGAGACAACCACTCTCCTGAAAAAAAACTGTCTCAATATATTTTACAGATTAAACGTTATCACTGGTTAGGTAAACACTATTCTGTAAAATATGCAAAATTTCAACGTTTTATTGCATATTTAGAATTTCCAGCAGTGTCTATGTGTGTAAATTCAACATATAAAATGTATTTCGTGTAAAAGTGCCTATAATATGCACTAATGCATCTAATTTCACAAAACCTCAAACTAGATTATTTCGAAAAGGAAAAATAAGTGTACACTACTGTGAAGGACGATATGAAACCAATTTGTTATTGACCATTTTTTATGATATTATTCCTCTGGATATGGATCGTTTGTAATATTTTTAAATTGTTTTCTTTCATTAATAATATTTGTTGCGCTGTGATAAATGTGTAATCTTAATGCTGAATTTGTTTTTTCCACTTTTTCGAACATCTGCCTCTAACCTATTTCTGTAAAATATGTTCATCTGTACACCAGTGGTGGGCACACACATATTATAATATATTTCGCTCGCTTGTGAAACAGAATAAAACGAAGTTTAACTAGATTGGTTTGGTTGTCCAGCTTGCGTGTTATGGAAATTTGACATACAAATCGTTTACATTAAGTGCGTCCTCACATGAGAGAATAAAACTTTTCGCTGGAATTTCCGGGATTCTCGGGAAAGAAACTTTAGATTTCCTTTTCCCAGGAAGTTCGGAATATCCAAACACTAACTGAAGCATAAAATGAACAAAAACAATATTATTTTATGAATACATAATTGTTTTTTATTTCTGTGAGCTTTCAAATCGCTCGACCTTCCAAAAAACATGGACGAACATGCTATAACCCATATACAAGTATATCACATTCTTATAATTAATTTGTTATTTTTGATAATAGGTAACAGATAAATGGTTTCATGCATTTATTAATTAATTTAAATTTAACTAATATTTTATATGACTGCACTTCCAGGATTTTAAAATGAAAAATAGTTCTCATAGTTATCAAGTGTTGTTTATGGTTCTATGACTACCTGTTCACAAAAAAAACGCAAACAAAGGCATGATGTGCGTTCAATAATAAAATTTCTTTGCAAATCATTTTAGTTGCCCCACAAAGATTCAATATTTTTGAAGCAATTCAAAGCTTCTACTTGTCCTTTCTACAAAAATCTCATAACTTTTAAGTGAATTTTGTCAGTACATATTGTCATTCATTAAAATTTACAAAACAATTCAAAACAACAAAATCGTAATATAGGAATGTAGGTAGAGAGCAGAATATTTAATTTTCATTCCTCAATTCAGACATAAATAATAAAATCCATAACCATTTTGTAAATTAAAATTGTTTTCTCTCAAAGAACAAATCTTGGAATATATGTATGTTTTTCGAAATTTAAAACAAATGAGAGGTCCGAGATGACTTGCAACTACTACAACCTGCCAAACATACCTGTACACAGAGACAATCCTTGATTACGAAAGACGGCAAATGACATATAATCAAGAGACAAATCATGTCATCAATTAAATAACATATCTGCAAATTATTTTAATTGATATAAGACTTTATTTCAAATTTATTTAAATTTGCACTAACGCACAATGGCTCCAAATCGAATTTTTGCAATTAATTCCGTAACTTTTGAACGAAAAAATATATCTTCACGAAATTTCACACACACAAAATTACATGCAAATTCAATTAAAAAATTCGCAGATTCGGTCAAAATTTAATAAATTTCGAAACTGACTAAATCCATGTGAAACGGAGGCGAAAACTTCGTTAGGTCCTCCAATTTAAAGAAAGTTTGCAAATATGTACATCAGAATAAGGAAGATAGAAACGCCTGTTTCAATTTTCCAAAAATATGAAATTGTAGACATGATTAGGAATTTTGTTAGAAGGTAGTATAAAAATTTTTTTAATTTAAAGCGAATTACTTTACTTCTATAAAATCGACTGCAATCACGTTTATAATTGTTGTGGAGTAATTACAAATAATTTATGGAACATATTACTGACACTATTACACTGTACGGCAATTTAAAAAAATCGTTACACTTATACTATAGGCAAAATGTACTTAATGTGCATTTTTATTTTTTCGTTTCCTCGTCCTGCTGCCCCTTTACAGTACTAAAAATTCAAAAATTATTATTATTAGTGTAAAATTAAAGATGAGAATATCTGTTAAAACTACTGCTAATACAGTTCAGTATTACCAACTATTTCAAGTTTACCCTTTAGCTTATTTAGTTTATTCCTATTTTACTTTTTAAGAGGGAAAACTTGAAATAGTTTTTAATGCTCAGCTTATTAGTATTAACTTGCCATTTGAAGTATTAACACATTTTCTTTTCTTTAATTTGGCATTTATATTGGTATCATAGGTTGTGCATAAGTATTTAAAATATTTTTTTGAACAATTTTATATTTGGGAACTTTGAAGTCCTTCAAAAAATCGAAAATATACTCTCTCATGATCATAAAAAATGCAGGCAATTGAGAAAAAATTAAAAAAATATTTTTTTTAGTTTTTCGTTTGTATTTTTTTGGTCTGTAAGCAATATTTGATTTGAACTGGGGTATTGCCCTGACTCGAGGTCATTTTGCAGCTATATTTAATAGAATGCAAATTTATATACAAATGACATGGTGACATTTATTACTTGGCTGCAGACTACCACGATCATGATTTCGACCATGTCAAAAGTCTTTTCAAGTGGCCACGCAGCGACTTTTCAACATCAAACCCGGCCTCCATAAGAACATGATTCTCACAAACGAAAGAGAATCACAAGTCACTTGCCGAATTTGCGTTTAAAAAATCACACCAAGTAATAAAGTAACACATGTCATCTTACAAGCATCTCATTGAATTGGATATGTATGTATGTGTATATGCAGGTATAGTTACCCAGCAATACTTCTGCCGTAAAAACGCTCATTTGTTTTAGTTTTTTCGTTTGTAGTCTGCGTGGTAGTCTGCAGCCAAGTAATAGATGTCACCATGCCATTTGTAAATAAATTTGCATTCTATTAAATATATTTAGATGCAAAACGGTCTTGAACCAGGACAATATCCCAGTTCAAATAAAAAAAATATTTTTAAGTTCTGATAATTTTATCTTAATCTAAGTATTTGGAATGTGCCGGAAAGTTATATTTCTGTCTCTTAGCGGAAAAAGACACGATTTTTATACCCTCCAGCTCCAGGATGGGGGTATACTAACTTTGTCATTCCGTTTGTAACACCTCGAAATATCCAGCTGAGACCCTATAAAGTATATATATTCTTGATCGTCATAAAATTCTAAGACGATCAAACCATGTCCGTCCGTCTGTTGAAAGCACGCTAGCATCTAAACGAAGGGAGCTAGGAGGTCCAAATTTTGCATAAATACGTCTTATAGTTGTAGATCGGTTGGGATTGAAACTGGACGAAATCGGCCCAAAGGGAAACTTTTTTCCCTCACAAGGACTGAAAAAACCCTTAATAACCAATAATATTTTAGAGCATTTAAGCATATTTTTTCAATATGTCTGCTTGTGCTTACTTGATATTGGGTATGCGCATTCCCCCGATAACAAAATCGTGCACCAAAAGGGATAAAAATTGTACATATCAAACGACAACAGTTAGAAACACGAAATTCGCTGTGTACATTCCCCTAATGAGTAGGTACATAATATGAAATTATTTTTTCCAAATTCACACTTTTAAGGGATAAAATGGGAATAGAGGGATAAAAATGGTACCAACCAAACGGCTGCACCTAGAGTCATAAAATTCGGCGTATACATTCCCCTGATTGCGTAGACACGTAAAATAAACGGATTTTTCGAAATTCGTACTTTTTGGGGTTGAAATAGAAAAGGGAATAAAAATAGTGCCAACCAAATGTTCGCAGCTAGAGTCATGAAATTCGGTGTATACATTCCTCTGATTGCGTAGACACGTACAATAAACGGATTTTTCGAAATTCGTACTTTTTGGGGTTAAAATAGAAAAAGGGATAAAAATAGTACCAGCCAAATGACCGCAGCTAGAGTCATGCAATACATTCCTCTGACTGCGTAGACACGAAAAATAAAAGTTTTTCACCAAATTCGTACTCTCAAGGGATACAATGGGTACAGAGTGATAAAAATAGTACCAACTTAACGGCTACAGCTAGAATGATGAAATTCGGAGTGTACATTCATCTAATTACGTGGACACGTAAAATAAAGAGATTTTAGAAAGTCCTACTCTTAAGGGGGTAAAATAGGAAAAAGGGGATAAAAATGGTACCAACCGGTGTATACATTCCTCTGACTGCATAGAAATGCAAAATGAAAGATTTTTCAACTTTTTTTTACGGCAAAAATTGATTGAATCATGAAGTTAGGTTATTTTGCACTATGTACGTTAGATAATGGATTTTTTAAATTTTTACTTTTCGAAATAAAATAGAAGAGAAATACGCCCAACTGTTTTTTGAAAAAATATATATAAGAATATTTATTTTTTGAATTGACTTGAAGTATTATTTAGATATATATAGTGTAAACGTATTGGTAGCCCTGTCTTGTAAACGTTGTTTGAAATAATAAAAATATTATATTTATTTATAAAATTCCTGATTTCCGAACGACCCTAGTGTCTACTAGTCAAAAATCGTGAAATGCAGTTCTATTTTCCTTACTCGAACGTACAAACTTACCTGACGGAAGTTTCTGTCCCGTTTCATTTGAAATTTGTCACCTTTAAAGGATATTCACAATTTCAACTTATCTCAAAGAACATATCTATGGAAATTATAAGGGCTTAAATTTTACTTAGGGTCGGATGATTTGAAGAAAGTTCTAGCTTTCACATTTATAAAACAGTTGTAAAAACATGATCAAATATCAAGTCATAGTAAATTACATGCACCAGTATAGAAGTTATGAAGGATTTAATTTTTAGATTTAAAGTAATTAAAAAAAAATATATATCAAATTGCAAATGATTTTGACTATGAATTTTACATCGATTTTATGTTAAACAAAGCTTATAACAATTTGTGTGGGAGGTACCAGAAGGGGTGTGTCAATGTCGCCCATTTTCCACATGAATACTACTTCTATAAAAGCATTGCCAAATATATAATTTCATATTATTCCGATCATCTGTATACAAATTATAACAACTTTAATTTTGCGTAGTTTAGGGTGATTTGTGTGAAAGGTACTGGAAGGGGCGTGGCAAAACCAGCCATATTGGGTACACTTAAAGTGATTATAAAAACATTATCAAATACCAAAAAGAGCTTTTACCGAAGATCTGTGTGGAAGTTACATTTACTTTAATTTTACACAGGACTTATGTATAAAGAGTGCATTCTGCTTCATAATTACAATAATAATCCATTGAAAACAGCGCATACTATGGAAGACACATATATAAGTCTTAATTCAAATCAAAACCGATATGTTCAATATTCGTACCAAATTGTTGCGAAAATTCTCTCACAGAAGTGAGATTTTCTTATTTTTAATTTTTATATTTCACTAAACTTTGTTTTTTATACATACCCCACATACTTTCATTACGATATGTGCAATATGTTTTATTTAGGCTATTATAAAATATAAATGTAAGTTTTGCTATAAACCATAGCCGACTCCGGTCTTTCTTTGCTTACTAAAATGCACTAGTTTATAAACCACCCTTTATATTTATGAACAGTTCGAAATGACGATTGAGATCCTTCACTGTTCCTGAAATGTATTTCTCTTTTTTTATTATCAAACACAGCAGCTGTTGTCAAGTGCTTCCTCTTTTACTCACATTTAGGATGCGAGTAGCCAATGCTCTATGCTGGCCAACATAAAGTTCACTTCTTGTTATTTTCTTTTTTTAATTTATGATCTTTCATAGAATTTGAAATTATGGTTCTATGGCAAAGATTTAACCCACACTCGTGTAACCCTTTTGCGTTGCCAGGTGTAGCCTGTTAACATTGACCATTGCCAGAAGAATGAACGAATCATAGGAGTAGACATTGAAAAAGAGCAATAAAAAAAGGAAACTTTAATATAAGTCACATTGAAATTACAATCATAATTCAATCTAAGAAATAATACGTTCAATGGTTCAGTGTGTTCGAACAAGGTAGCTTTGGAAATGTGTAAATACAAAAAACCGAGGCAGCGGCGAAGCAGGGGCAAGGTGGCCTT
The DNA here is from genome assembly GCA_947397865.1 of Polietes domitor. NCBI lineage: Eukaryota > Metazoa > Arthropoda > Insecta > Diptera > Muscidae > Polietes > Polietes domitor. The sequence continues at coordinate 178,644,055 of OX377618.1, forward strand.
TTTGTATACATTTATTCGAAGGCAGTGTACAGTCGATTCGCATCCGGAAGCAGGGGTAAGATGGCCTTTTAGTATACATTTATTCGAAGGCAGCGTACAGTCGAAATGTAATGAGATGAGAGACTAATATCACCAAGATTGTTTGTAAAAAATAGGATTATAGAGCAGCGGTAAGAAGTCGAATCGGGAGGGTTGTAAAAATGACTTCGGAAGACATTTTTTACTGAAGGTGTTCCTTCTGATTTCCATGTTGTAATATGATGTAATATGTGGATTCTACATCAACATTTATAATACATCAAATGAAAGAAAATAATTTATAATACATCAAACCCGGATACGCAGTGTAAAAGTTTTCTTGGTTGTATTTATGAATAATAGCCCAATAGGGTCATTTTCATATCATCTAACGGCCGATATTTCATATTTGATTTTTGGCTTAATTTCGTAATGAAAAATCATCCAAAAATTCAGAAAAAATACCCATTATTTGTGGGTGATTTATCATATAAAAAAATCGCCCATTTTTATGGGGTTTTTGGGTAATTTTTCTTGATTTTTTGGGCGATTTTTCATGAAGCATTTGGTACTAAATCCAGAATGCAAATTTATTTACAAATGGCATGGATACATTTGTTGATTGGCTGCACACTACCATTATCATGACGACCTGGCCTTCCAGCGACTTTTCATCAAAATACCCGGACTCTTTAAGTAAATGAGAACCACAACTCACTTTCCGAATATCAGTCAAAAATCCTCAGCAAGTAACAAAGTAAGTAACACACATTGTCATATTGCAATCATCTTGTTGATGCGGTTTTTTACCTGGCGTGGTTTATTATGTATTTTCATTCATTTGTTGAAATGTCTCTGCGAAACCACCTGAAAAAGGTCGTCACTGGACCGCAAATCATGATAGTGGTAGTGTGCAGCCAAGTAATAAATGTCACCATGCCATTTGTAAATAAATTTGCATTCTGTAAAATATATTTAGATGCAAAATTGCCTTGAGCCAGGACAATATCCAAGTTCATACCAAAAAAATAATGTTTTCATCTAGTTTTACAAAAAATAAAGTCAGTTTATGGCACAATGCTAAATGACGTTAATTTTATTATGTGTGCTTACGTGAGCGTTTGGCAACCATTCATAAATTATTACAAGGATCTTCGACAAATATTTTGATACATTCATCGACAAAATTGCATTTCAGTAATCCATCTATCAGTACCCTCCAAGGAATTTGTCAGTAAAAGGAAGCAGAAAGTCTAGTGAAAGAGCAGATTTTCTGCTGAAAAAGAGAATATAATTGTATTCGGATAGAAAGTGGAGTGTATCATATAGTCTGCCCCGGCCGACTTTAGCCCTTCCTTACTTGTTATATTTTAATTAACAGCAGCCAATTTAGCAGACTGCAAACTCTTTAGCAGTGTGAATGGTGATGTAAGTTTGCAGAATAACTGCTGTTATGCAAAAAACTGCTATAATAGCAAAAAGTCTGCTGCTAGGCAGCAGACAGTCCCTACTTTTATTAACCGACTTGTTCTCTCTGTATAGAACTTCTTTTTTCAAATAGTTGCGTTCATACATATATAGGGTCCGCCAAATAACTTTTTTTTTTGAAAATGCTATAAAAAAACTACTGAATATTTTCTCAAAATTTCTTTTTTTATTTGAAAGGATAGTACCTTCCGGTTAATAATGGAAAATAATTTCATTCAAATGGCTGCTGAGGGCACCCCACAAATAATAGTGCAACGGTTGAATAGTTGAAAAAAAAACGTTAGATGGCGGACCCCATACCAATGTCTCCTATGATTTACTTTTTCCGCTCTAGAAACCACATATTTCAGCAAATAACTATTTTTTTTGAAAATGCTATAAAAAAACTACTGAATATTTTCTCATTTTTTTTATTTGAAGGTACAATCCTTCCGGTTAAAAAGGGAAAATAATTTCATTCAAATGGCTGCTGAGGGCACCCCACAAATAATAGTCCAACGGTTGAATAGTTGAAAAAAAAAAACGTTAGATGGCGGACCCATATATTTTGAAGAAATATTACACAAAAAACGTTCGAATTCCTCGGCGCTTAACGCCTCTTTATACACATATTCCGATTAAATAAAAAATATATGGAAATGTTTCTTCATTTTTATACCTTCCATTATGTTTAAAACATTTTTCTAGATTTAGGGCATATCGTACTATCAAATTCAATCATTTCGCCGTTAATAGCATTCTGCGTCCCAAGTTATCAGGCAAAAATAGGATAAATATTGGCTGTAAAGTCAACAATTGTGAAAAGTATCTTTATAAAAACCCGCTTAACTTTTTATCATATTGAGAATACCAAAATATTTTTTGGCATGTGATCGCTGCCTTCATGGGAAATATTTGTGTCAGAAAAGTGTCAGAGTCCTGGATGGAGAAAGTTAAAATCTAAGCAATTGCAACCGCGAATTTTGGATTTTTCAGCAATTGCAGCAATTTTTGTGATTTTTTTGGTTCTTAATACAAAAAACAAAAACTCAGTCGGATCCGTTATCTAGATCGCGAGAAAATAAAAAAAAGTCAAGCATGAAAATCATTTTAGCCACAATTCCCTCGAAAATGGAAATTTTCCAAAAATATCAAATTTAAATTTTTTGTTTACCGTGCCCTACCGCAATATCCACTTTTTGTAAAAAAAATGGAAAAATGGATAAAATATGTACCAATCTAACGGATGAAGCTGGAATCTTTAAATTCGCTGTGTACATCCCAGAAAATACGTTTTCTACACAACATTGCCAACATTACGTGAAAAACGTTATAGAGTTTACAATAAATCTTATTATTTGGGCATATTTCAAAATTAATAGTGCCCAATTTTAAACATGCAAAAGTGGAAATTTCGAAAACTTTTTAATCGTAAAAATTAGCAATCCTCTTCAGATTAAACTGTAGGAGAATGATTAATAATTACTCTTAAAATTAAGCAGAAAATCAGTTTATTCACTCTCTTGAAAAGTTATGTTTTTGTTTATAGCCACTTTTGAATATAAGCCCTCGATATACGATAAATTGGATATTCTTTGTTTTCGAAAATCGTCGTAGAAAGTGGAGAGTATCATATAGTTTCCTTATTAATGTTGCATTTTTGTCGAAAATTGTTCTGAACTAATACACCCTTGAAAGCACTCTAAATAAAAATGTTATTTCTTGTATCAGAATAACTCATTGGCCGTAATATTGTACGTTTATGGTCATTAATACACTCCACCCAAGGAAAATATTTTGGAACCTGTTCCAAACATTATGTGTTATAAAACAGGTTCCATGGTAACAACTACCCGTTCTACTAATGGTTCCAAAGAACCGATAAAGTAAAACCTGTTATAGATTCCGTGGAATACAAACATATCATTAAATGTATATTTGCACAAATTTAGCAAAATCTTTGTGAAACATCGATCTGTGCCCATTTGATCTTTTTAATTCATCTAAAGAAGACCACAATATTCCCCAAATATCTGACCTATCCGCACCTAAAATGAAAGCTTGGATTGTTTTATGACTACCCACAAAATATTTTTTTTTTACCTTCGCTTAGCGAAATGGATTTTACATAACCTCTAAAAATCATGTTTTCGTCACTAGCAGAAAACCTGTTCCAAAAAAGGGGGTATGTATATCCACGTTAACCGCTCACTCCTCTCACTCACAGTACAGGTCGCAATTGTAGCCAGAACCAAATGAAACTTTTCCAAACGAAGTTTTTCGGGATAAGAACGAACGCTATTTAATTTGAAGAAAATCGGTTCAGATTTGGATATAGCCCCCATACGAATTTCACTCCCGATTTGACTCTTTTCACTCTAGAATCCACATATGTTACCAGAATTTCTTTAAAATTGGCAAAACATCTTATATTTCAACTTTAAACACCTGTGGTGTAAATGAGTTAGAGCGGTACAGATTTATATATAGCTCCCATACAAATTTTACTCCTGATGTGATTTTTTCCACTCTATAAACAACAAAATACTTTATATTGCAAAATACTTTATATTTCAACCAGAATAACCCACGGTTAATATGGGGCAGATCGGATCAGATTTATATATAGCTCCCGCACAAATTTAGCACAAATTTGACTTTTTCCGCCCTAGAAACCACAAATGTCAACATATCGTCTCCAAATTTGGTAAATTATCTTATATTTCAACTAGAAACAACTATGGTGAAAATGGGTTAGATCGGTTCAGATATGTATATAGCTCCCATACAAATTGCGCTCCCGACATGACTTTTTCGCCATAAAAACCACGTATTTTCACCGATTTTCTTTAAATTTGGTACAACGCCTTATATATTAACTAGAAACATCTGTTGATAAAGTTGGTCAAATCGGTTCAGATTTTTATATAGCTCGCATACAAATTCCGCTCCCGAGTTGACTCTTTCTGCTCTAGAAGCCTCATATTTTAACAGATCTTCTTCAACTTTGGGAAAATATCTTATATTTCAACTAGAAAGACCTATGGTGAAAATGGGTTAAATCGGTTCGGATTTATATATAACGCCATACAAATTTCGCTCCCTTGACTTTTCCGCCCACCAAGTATTTCCCTCAAATTTTCCATAACACTATATATACTTTAGGTAGAAGCACCTCTGTTGAAAGTGGGTCACTTCGTTTCATATTTGGATATAGTCCCGATACAAGTATTTTTCTCGATTTGACAAAGTGGATCAGGTCGCATTGTCCTATGATTAGGACACATACAATAATACACCACGATTTCACTTTTGTACTGAATTGAATTATATTCGGGAAGAATGTGGAGTGTATCATATAGTCGGCCCTGCCCGACTTTAGCCTTTATTTACTTGTTTTTTTTTTTGGTTTTGGCGGTATTTCATATTAACATCCAAAAACTCATATTTCTTGTAAAAGTTTAGAAAGTGGGCTTAACAAGAAAGAAAAAATATCTTTCGAGTGATGACTAAATTATGAATATCGGTCAAAAATGACTCCTCTGACACTGTGTTTGCGATTTTGTTAGATACATTCGAAAATAGGCCTCTCCTTGAACGGCCTTATTGCTCTGGCCGTCCTGTGTGCCCACGTTTGTGTGAGTGCACATTTAGGTGAGTTTGTGTATCTTAAAATGTGCTTGCAACCCAAAGATTTGCGATTCAACAATGGGAGGACAAAAATGCTTCTAAAAAACTTGGGGAGTAAATTTAATAGGTTTTCATGCGACCGACCCTTCCTGTAAATGTATATACATATGTATGTCTGTAAGTATATAAGTATATATTCCAGTGCGTTGACTTGTATGCTAGGGCTAATCTAATGGTTTGTTTGAGATAAGCCCATACACTACTATAGATATTTATTGTTTTGTCGGTTGACACACACACATGCCCATACATATAGACCTGTATCACATAGACACACATATTTAGGACTTTGGATATTTGTGCGTCCATGTGTACACATTTATAAAAATGTCATCATCTCTATCATTAGATACTCTTAAACAATTCCATGCAGACATACAATCTATGAGACCTACTCTTCTCTGTGTGTTTGACTTTATGATTCTGATGATGATGTTGATGACTCCTTTTGAGTAACGTTTTGCTTTTATGAATTCTTTGGGGAATTAAATATTTGCTCTGTTGTTTTATGGATGGAGCAGAGCATTCGATTTAATAGATTCCATCTCTGAGGATAAAATATTGATTAAATTGGAGACAACAACATTCCATATATACGTAAATAAGGGGAGGCTAAAGAGCCAATTACATCGCCTAATGTAAACAGAAGATACTGAACTTTAAACATATTCCTGATTGAATATGAATTTTAAATAGTAAAAACAAGCTTTGATTTCACAGATTCATGGGAAATGAAATGTGCGGGCTCCATGGAAGGGGTAACAGTTTTGAAATAAAGTCGGCCGATGTTGACCAAATGTTACCCTATCATCATTGTCTATGTCAGAACAGGATTTTGCCAATATATAAATATAAAATAAATATAAAAAAATCTAATACATATATAGCATATTTCAGTATTGTTCATGTTTATCGACGAAAAGTAAAGAAAAAATAAAAAAAATAATTGTTTTTTTTATTATTATTATAAGTCTATAGATACACATATCCTTACAGACTAAAAGACTAATGTACATATATACACTTATGAACTACTTAATTAGGTATTTAAATACAATATAATTTTTCTTTAAATAGAGTTTTTATTTTCCGATAATTCAATGATGTTGTAGTATTTATTAAATTGAACACATAAGCGGCGGAAAGGATAATGATTCCGTAATTTGTGCGGAAGTAATCAATGTGAATCAACTGAAAATTTCTAGTAGGTCTATGAGGTATATTTATAAACATTCTGTTCATGATAAAATTTGAATCAATGTTGCCCTGTAAAACATACATCAGGAAAGTAATGTTCAGCATAGTACGACGACTTCTCAAAGATGGTAATTTAATAAGATTAAGTCTAAATTCATATGACGGCAGTGTTGTAGGTAATATTGCTCCAACGGGTCTTTAAACGACCGAAATATTTTTACATCATCAGCATACATTAGAATGTCGAATACAGATGGAAGGTCATTAATAAATAGTGTAAATAAGACAGGGCCAAGATGACTTCCTTGTGGTACACCGGAAGACACCACAATTTCCTTTGAAATAGCATTTCCGAATTTTACCCTTTGGATTCGACCACATAAATAGCATTTTAACCAAGATAATAATGAGTTACTAAAGCCCATATAATCTAATTTTTTCAAGAGAAGGTTATGATTAACTTACTAAAATCTGTCTAAATCGTATCCGTTTGCATTCGGCTTTTAAATCCATCATTTACAACTGTAGTTAGTTCCAATATATTCGTTATGGTTGATCGGGATCTACGAAATCCGTGTTGACAACAGGACAACAATGACGAAACTTGATGAGATAACATGTCAGTTATAATTTTCTCCAAAAGTTTTGGAATAGCGCTAAGTTTCGCAATGCCTCTATAATTCGATACGTCCATCTTGCTACCAGATTTAAACATTGGGATTATATATGATTCTTTCCAAAGAGGTGGTAAATAACCATAACATAATGATCTATTAAATATTAATCAGAGAGGATACGAAAGAATATCAGCACAATATTTTAGTATGTTAGTGGGAATTCCATCAGGACCAGGATTAAATGTACTCTTTAATGACTTCAAATTTTCCAAGACCGTACACCTACTTATATATGAAACATTTACTGGTGAATATTCAACAATGTTATAAGGATAAGAACTTGACTGATCAAATGTTTTATTAGAGTAAGTCGTTGAAAAAAAGTTAGCAAATATGTTACTAATTGATATATCATCATCAGCAACAATGGATCCAAATTTCAAAGAGTTTGGAAAAGTACGTAATCGGCGTTTGGAATTTACAAATTTATAAAAAGATTTAGGATTACTTTTCAGTTGGTTTTTCATAGATATTACGTAATTGTTGTATGCTCTTCTGTTCTCAGTATTGTAATTAGATCTTGCGATGGAATATTTAGAAATGTCAGTAGAAGAACCACTTTTTTTGTATCTTTTAAATAATTTGTTTTTCTTATTCTTGATTCTTGCCAATTGATTAGTGTTCCAAGGTGGGCCAATATTGTCACGTTTTAATATTTTAGGAACTGATTTAGAAATACAATTATGCAATGCACTGTAGAAAATTTCTATCACAACGTCTAAAACTTTGGACGAGAGAATATCATTCCAATTAATAGTGGATAAAAGTGTGTTGAGTTTAGAGTAATCTGTTTTAGAAAAACAGTATTCTTTTTTACTTCTAATACATTTTGAAGTGTTTGTAAAAGAGTTTGAATGAATCATAATTTTTAAATCAATTGTAGGATGATAGCGATCTTCATTGTGTGTCACCGGGTTAGACGAGTTCAGCAAAACTTCCGACGGTTGGTTAACAAAAATTAGATCTAAAAGTTTACCAAATGAGTTATAAACATTATTGACTTGAGATAGTCCATAATCTAACAATGATTCAATGCATTCATTAACACAGGTGTTTACAACAACAGGCAATAGAACATTCGATTCAAATAACTGATTCCATGTGATTACAGGTAGGTTGAAATCACCAAGAACAATTAGGATGTCACGTGAAGTAGAAGATTTGAAAGCCAATTTAATTGCGGAAACATGTTTGGTGTAAAATGAAACATCAGAACCGGGAGGAATGTAAGAACATGGAACGAATAAAGACAAAGTTCTAAAGCGAACTTTTACTGCTACAAATTCAATACCAACAACGGAAGATAGTATAATTTGTTCGGCAGGAAAGTCGATGGAGACTGCAATTAGAACCCCACCACCTGTTTTTTTACTTTTATCCACACAATCACATCTGAATATCTGATATTTTCCACATAGAATTTCGGAATTTAAAATTTTTTCTGTAAGCCAAGTTTCAGTAAAGGTAATAATATGATAATTCATATTGAAACTATCAATATATAAATTAGCCAATTTAGAATTTAAGCCTCTAACATTTTGATAAACTAAATGAGCATAATTTTAGCTAACTAAATAATAAATAACACTGTCCAACAAATTTAGTCTATAATTCTGAAAGGCCGTGTTGAGTATATCAGTTTCGTAGAGTAAACTTATTGTCCAGCTGGTCTGAGTTTATTTTTACAGTGAATCAAATTTTTCATTTTTTGGCCGAAGAGAGCATTATACTAAGTGAGAAAAGGGTTGTATGTCAATGTCTGAGGGAATTCTTATCGTCAGAACTATATTGTGGTATCTTATAACGATTATTTTTGTGGAAGATCTTAACACTCCAGCTCCTCTCTTTTTGGGTCAATTTGACCCTTTTTCAAGAAAATCCAAAAAAAGTCCTTTCAAATAGGACATTTATGGATTAAAATGTTCTACAAAAAAATTTCCAGGAAAATTGTAGTAGGGGTCACCACACACACCATTATTGTAAATAGAGTTCTTCACGCTTAAATAGCAAAATTACACGCCAACTTATACAACAAAATTAATGGGGTTAAAATGGGTCTATGTTTTTTTGAAGATCGATCATTTTCGACAAAAATGTGGTTATTTAACGCGGTAAATCAAAAATATGAATTGAATATTTTTGCAAAATTTTCATTTTTGCGGGAGATATGGCTAAAATGATTTGTATGAATTAAATTTTTACCCTTTGACCCACTGTAAAAATAAACTCAGAACAGCTGGACTATATGTTTATTTTGCAAAAATGATCTACTCAACATGGCCTTTCAGAATTATACGGTCGTTTTCTGTTCCATTCAAAAAGTCACAATTTGTTGCACAGTGCAATTAGATATTCTTTTCTGAAAAGGATTTCTAAAATATAAAAAATGAGAAATCAGTTTCTTACATCGTAAATGTACTATTTTCTTTTGGTATTGTTATCTATTTGCAATATATCAATATTTCTAAAAGCCAATCTCGGTCATGACATTTTTCGATAAACATTTGAAATAGTGTCAAAATATCATTCGTCTCTTAAGTTCAGGCATTTAAAATATATAGCAACACTTAAATCATTTTAAATTTATGTATGTAAGTGCGCATATTATTTTGTATATCTTTTTAGCATTTCATTAATATCCTATTAATTCACACGTAGGTTTAAAAAGAGATTTATTCATTTGAAAAGCTTCTTAACAGAGCATGACTTGCTTACCTTTTAAACTGATAACGACAATGTAAAGACATGTAGTACCTAAATATACATACGTAGATATAAGTGTTTACATACCATGATATATAGGGATGCCATATGAGAAACCCGAAAATAGTATTTCTACACTTGAGGTAATTGTGTTGCGGCCACAGTGCAATACCTTCCACTATGAAGTAGTAAATAAACATATTTACTTTGCCCCAAATTTGACAGAAGGTTCGGAGGCTTCGTTGTATTGCTTCTTTCCTAAACATGGTAGAGATGGTAGGTATTCATAAAAATATTTGAAATATAAGCAAATAGGGAAAGGCTAAAGTCAGATGATATTCACTCGTTTACATATTTGGGCAGCATAATATCTTTCGCAGTCGGCTCAGGTGAGGACATCGAAAATGGCATCAAAAAAGCACACCAACCTTTTGGATTGCTACAAAAAGTCTGGAGAACGCCACAAATTCACTTTAAAACGGAGCTTCGTCTCTTTTCGTCAAATGTTCCTAGTTGGTCCCTAAACTCGTATGAAAAAATTCGGAAGTATTTTCAATTTCTCTGTCGGATGTTTCGTTGTCACATAAAAGCACTTGGCATGTTAGCAGCTGTTAACCATCTTGATTGGATTAGCGGATCAAGGCATCTATTTGCTAATTCCTAATCTTTTAGTCTACACTTATAACAAAGTTCAAAGTTTCAGCTGGACGTCATCGTCATTTGATACTGTTGGATTATAAGAAGAAGATAATACAGCGATAGCTTTTATCTGTAAATAATAATCATATCTGGATTTATGTACTACCTTGATCGACAGATCCAATTATCATTATACCCTCCACTTCCAGGATGGGGGTATACTAACTTTGTCATTCCGTTTGTAACACCTTGAAATATCGACCTGAGACCATATAAAGTATATATATTCTTGATCGTCATAAAATTCTAAGACGATCTAGCCATGTCCGTCCGTCCGTCTGTTGAAAGCACGCTAGCATTTAAACGAAAGGAGCTAGAACGTTCAAATTTTCCATAAATGCGTCTTATAGTCGTAGATCGGTTGGGATTGAAATGGGGCGAAATCGGCCCAAAGAGAAAAATTGTTCCCTCACAAGGACTAAAAATACCCATAATAATTCCTAATGTTTAAGCGTATTTAAGCATGTCTTTTGGATATGACTGTTCATATTTGCTTGATATTTGGTATGCGCATTTCCCTGATAGCAAAAACGTGCACCATAAAGTGATTCTTATTTGTAGGGGGTGAAATGGGGCAAAAAAGGGATAAAAATGGTACTTATTAAACGACAATAGCTAGAAACACGAAATTCGGTGTGTGCATTCCTCTAATTGAGTAGATAAATAATATAATTTTCCAAATTCGTACATTTAAGGGGTAAAATGGGAATAGAGGGATAAAAATGGTACCAACCAAACGGCTGTACCTAGAATAATGAAATTCGGTGTATACGTTCCTCTGATTGCACAGATAAGTAAAATACACGGATTTTTCAAAATTCGTACTTTTTGGGGTTAAAATGAAAAAAGGGGATAAAAATAGTACCAATCTAATGACCGCAGCTAGAGTCATGAAATTCGGAGTATACATTCCTCTGAGTGTGTAGACACGGAAAATAAACTGATTTTTCGAAATTCGTACTTTTTGGGGTTAAAATGAAAAAGGGGATAGAAATAGTACCAATCAAATGACCGCAGCTAGAGTCATGAAATTCGGAGTATACATTCCTCTGAGTGTGTAGACACGGAAAATAGACGAATTTTTCGAAATTAGTACTTTCAAGGGATACAATGGCACAGAGGGATAAAAATAGTACCAACTAAACGACTACAGCTAGAATGATGCAATTCTAATTGCGTAGAAACTTCAAGGGGGTAAAAATGGTACCAACCAAATGGGTGCAGCTGGAATCATGGAATTCGGTGTATACATTCCTCTGACTGCATAGACACGCAAAATAAAAAGTTTTTTTTTTTCCAAATTCGTACTTTTTCTTTTACGGCAAAAATTGGTTGAATCATGAAGTTAGGTTATATTGCACTATGTACGTCTGATAATGGATTTTTAAAATTTGTACTTTTTGTAATAGAATGGAAATACAACAAACTTGAGCACCCACTATCTACCAATATTTATGGCTTTGAAAATATTTTTGAAAATAAAAATATAACAATATTTATTTTTTGAATTCACGTATAAGGTAATGCTACCAATCATTACCTTATAAGCGTGGTTTGAAATAATTAAAATAATTATATTTATTTATAAAATTAATTTTCCAATATTTGTATTCGATTTGGTTTGGCTACGAAAACCGACAACCTCTGTGGAATGCAATCCATGGTGGAGGGTATATAAAGTTCGGCCCAGCCGAACTTAACGCCGTTTTTACTTGTTTTTCACTCATTTCTTTGACTTGTAATTAAATCACTGTCTCTCTTTGCAATATTTTTAAACTTAAATCTACAGATATCAAAAAGTTTAAATGAATTCATTTGAATTCGTTAAATTGTAAACTATTTCGCAGTTTTTGAAATTTCTCATTCGTTTTCAGAAATTTTGGTGGTATGATGTGGTTTAATTCCTGCGTAGTCACAAACCTCAAAACATTATGCTAGATTGAACATATGACAATTTTAGTTTGATAGTCGTACGAAATAACCCCAAACACTGTTTTTCTAAGAGGTTATATCCGTTTACTTTCGTTTTGGTCTTTTTCGCCCATTTGCATCCCTACTATAAGCACAAATGCATGTACATACATATTTGGCGTTCATAATCATCTATGATTTTAGATTTTAGAATGCGTTGAAAAAAATTGCGCCATCATGACGTTAAGTAGGGGAGCATATCTTTCTCGCTTGCTATAAAAGTGTGCAAGTCTCAACATCTGTGTGAAGACAAATAGCAGCATTTTGATTTCGAACACTAATGTTGTCATGTCTTCTTTTCTCGATTGGAGAATGTCTGCTAGTTTAACAGGCCTGCAGCATGATGTATATTTTCCTATGGTATGTGCTCTTTAGCAGTTTTCTGCATGATATCCTTAAAAGCCTATCTGCTAATGTTTGCTTATTCATTCGTTTCTGATTTGTTGCTATGGGAGCACAAATCAATACGAGTTCCCCTTCCAGCACGAACTAAGCAGAGTGTGCTGTGTCGTAGAGCAAAGAGTCCTGTATCGCATGCTCATATGCAAAATATCGTTGTCGTCCATGAAAATCCATATTTATCTAATGTGTACTATGCACTCCACTCCTTCCATTGGCATTGAAATTATGACTAGCATAAATGCCCGAAAAAAGTGATTCAACTTGTTTTCTATTCCAATGACTTCCCCCGATTGTAAAGTGTTCTTTAGAAATTTGAATAAATGGGTATTAAAGCACTGCAAAATTTAGTATTAACATTTTGTCCACTCTGATGTTAGCAGGAACAGCAAATTACATAACGAAATGTAAAATACGGGAAAATTGTTTCTTCGATGTTTGATTTGAACTGTGATATTGGGTTTAGATGCAGTCACTTAAAAAACTTTGTTTGCTCCAAATCCATAAAAAATAGAAAACAAATTGGGAAAATTTCAGAAATGTTTTTATTTACATTTTGTTAAAAACGAGCCTACAAAAAATAGTTTTCAAAAACTTTAATTCATCTCAATTTTTTGCAAGTTTTTCACATAACCTTTTCTACGTGAAAGTGGCATTTTCATAATTTCCTTTAAACATCGCTTTAACGATAATTTTTTACTACGCGGTTTAATAATATATACAGAATATTCAATACAGAAATATTCAATGCACTTTGAATTGGCAATTCACATATTATTTTTAAATAATTACATTATGTAGCAGAAAAATGTGTTCAAGCCGAAAAATGTATTTCAACACAAAAAATATTTTATGGATTCTTTGATTTTTTTACAAAAATTAAAATTTTAGTAGAAGGTCCCATTAATATAACAGTGCAACACGAAAAAATATAACCATATACGGACAACACTACGTGATAAAAGACCATAAAAAAGACCCGTGTCTCCCAGTTTTGCCCAAAATCATGCACTTTTTTATTGGCCCCAAAGATTGTGGCGATCTAACTCATATTCGCCACAGGTATTTCTAGTGGAAATATAAATTTGGAAGAAAATCTGTCTAAATGTGTGGTATCTAGAGTGAAAAAAGTCAAATCAGGAGTGAAACTCGTATGGGGGCTATATCTAAATCTGAACCGATTTTCTTCAAATTAAATAGCGTTCGTCCTTATACCGAAAAACTTCATTGTGGAAAGTTTAATTTAGTTCTGGCTACAATTGCGACATGTATTCTAATTCAAGAATAGATGGACAGACATACAGGCGGACGGAAAGACAGACGGATATTGCTAAATCGAATCAAAAAGTGATTCTAAGTCGATCGGTATAATTAATAACGAGTCTATCTCGCTTCCTTTGGGGTGTTACAAACAAATGCACAAAGACATAATACTTAAAATCGATTTGTTAACCTTTTTCCCCTGTTCAGGTCCAGAGGTAGCAAACCGTTCAAAATCTAATGAAACAATCAACTACCAAAATGTAACTAAAAAACATTTTAGAACATATGAACTTCCTAGGAATGAGGCTTAAGACCGTTTAGGTAGAACAAATAAAGAGTGATTTTTTTGAGGTTAGGATTTTCATGCATTAGTATTTGACAGATCACGTGGGATTTCAGACATGGTGTCAAAGAGAAAGATGCTCAGTATGCTTTGACATTTCATCATGAATAGACTTACTAACGAGCAACGCTTGCAAATCATTGAATTTTATTATCAAAATGCGTGCTCTGTTAAGAAAGTTCAGAAAGAAAGAAATTGTGTTCAGCGACGAAGCTCATTTTTGGCTCAATGGGTACGTAAATAGGCAGAATTGTCGATTTTGGAGTGAATATCAGCCAGAAGCATTGCAAGAGCTACCAATGCATCCAGAAAAAGTCACAGTTTGGTGCGGTTTATGGGCTGGTGGCATCATTGGACCGTACTTCTTCAAAGATGATGCGAATCGTAACGTAACTGTGAATGGTGAGCGCTACCGTGAGATGATATCCAACTTTTTTTTGCCCAAAATGGAAGAACTGAGTTTGGTTGACATGTGGTTTCAACAAGATGGCGCTACATGCCACACAGCTCGCGATTCTATGGCCATTTTGAGGGAAAACTTCGGAGAACAATTCATCTCAAGAAATGGACCGGTAAGTTGGCCACCAAGATCATGCGATTTGACGCCTTTAGACTATTTTTTGTGGGGCTACGTCAAGTCTAAAGTCTACAGAAATAAGCCAGCAACTATTCCAGCTTTGGAAGACAACATTTCCGAAGAAATTCGGGCTATTCCGGCCGAAATGCTCGAAAAAGTTGCCCAAAATTGGACTTTCCGAATGGACCACCTAAGACGCAGCCGCGGTCAACATTTAAATGAAATTATCTTCAAAAAGTAAATGTCATGGACCAATCTAACGTTTCAAATAAAGAACCGATTTTGCAAATCTTATGCGTTTTTTTTTTAAAAAAAGTTATCAAGCTCTTAAAAAATCACCCTTTATATCTTGCAGGACTGTTTCTGTTAATGGTCAGTCCGACCATTACTACAATGCGTATGAGTGATGTTATTCTTAATCAACAACACGTATACGCTACCTACACCGCTACAGCCTATAAGATTTGTTCGACGACACTTGAGATTTTTTGCAAAAATGACATCGAGGCCGCAAATCTTAGGGGCCCAATAAAAAGTGCATGACTTTGCGCAAAACTGGGAGACACGGGTTTTGGTCTTTTATCACGTAGTAGTGTCCGTATATGGTTATATTTCCATGACTTAAAAAATTACACACAGTGTATTTGTACTCTCATTTTGGGCATATTGGTCCGATCGCTTATATGTGGAATTAGAGGTAATTGTGATGTCTACAAATGTTGCGAACTTTACTTTTTTCAAAAAAAAAAATAAATAAAACCATTACGGAATTAATAAGACATGTGAAGAAGAAACAACCTGGAGAACTAAATGAACCAATTTCAAAAATATACAAACCGATGACATATGTTCCTGGCTTCTCGGAAAGATTTAAAAACTCCAACATTTATAATAAGGACAACATACAATTAGCATTAAAGAGCAACAACACAATTAATGACCTTTTTAGCAGGACAAAATCAAAAATAAACAAAGAAGAAAAATCAAACGTAGTCTATAAGATAAAATGTAATGGGGACAAGTCCAACGTATGCCAGAAGGTATACGTTGGTACTACAAAGATGAAATTAAAAACTCGACTTTCTGCACACAAATCTGATCATAAAGCGATTGACAAACCACTGGAACAAAAGACAGCACTAGCAGCCCATTGTACCTTGACGGGGCATAAGCCAAACTTCAACGACGTAGACATTTTGACGCAAGAAAATAATTATCGTAGAAGATATACGCTTGAAATGTTACATATTATAAATGTTCCTACTGACCAGAGAATGAACTACAAGACTGACACTGACCACTGTGCACAAATATATCGAAACATTGTTGACAAATATAGACGAAAACAATAGCTTTAGTTGAGAAATTACTTCGAAACGAAAGAGTTCATTGGTTTTGCTAACATGTAATTATTGTGATAATTTTTGTTTTGTCTTTTTGTATAATTAATTTTGTTTGTATTTTTAAGTGAATATCCCTGAGGATGATCGTCGATGACGATCGAAATATCGGAAAAGAATAAATAAATAAAACAATTTAAAAAAACTAAACATCAGTTTTTTGATTTGTTCATGACCTCAAGCCAGACTATCCAGAAAAATAAAAAAAAAACATTTTTGATGGCACGAAAAAAATAACTTTCTAACGAAAGAACAATGTTTATTTGTAACAGAAATCATGATATATATATTTTTTAATTTCTGTTTAAATAGCGCGAAAAGTCCCATAGCAAAATATATATCGTTTTAGTTTGTAATAGGAACGTTATTAACGAAGAAATTAACGTTATTAACGATGAAATTAATGTATAACAGGTTGTTATCAGATTTACATTTCCAAAGTACAAATATTTAAGGTACCTTCACCGAATTTTAATAAAAAAAATTAAATAAAATCCCATATTATTTAAGGTACCTTCACCGAATTTTAATAAAAAAATTAAATAAAATCCCATAATTTTTTTTAATGGAAATCCAAAATACACCAGGAAATAGTTATACATAATTTCTCTCTCATAATTATCCTTTCTTTAAAGTATAAAGGTTCTTAAGCAATGAAAGAAGTGGCTGATGAATACCTTTTGCAACTTTGATGTACTATTAGGGTTTGCGGTTTCCCGGACTTTTCATTTCCCGGGAAAACGGGAATGGAAAGTTTCATTCCCGGGAATCCCGGGAAAAAAATAATTTATTTTAGATATGTCCAATATAATTTAAAATGTCAACATTTAGTAACTAGTGTGTTATTTTAACCTATTAACGCCCACCATACTCGTCCGTGTGCACTAATTCAAGGTTTTCGTACTTTTTTGATAACTTCTAATATGAATGTAATTCCTGATTATTAATTATTATGGCCTGTTCGGTTGGGCTTACAGCTTATTTTTTGTATGGAATTTACTACTCTCATAATGTTGCTGCAAGATTTTTCTTCACGATTAATTTAAGAAAAACAATGGATAAAAATGTTGCCACCTTATCAAGTCTCTTAATTGTAAGTGATCGAGAAGGACAATATAACATAATAATAGTCTAAACATATTTTTTATTATTGTAGTAATAAATTAAAAATAGGTTAAAATACTGACATATTACAAATTAGACGAATTTTTTTGTCAAAGTATTTTACAGATTATTTTTCATTTCACAAATATTTTACTCTAGACTAATCGTCAGAATTAAAGGCGTCATAAAATTGGACATTTAAATCAAAGCTACAAGTGACTACACTACACTAGATTCAAAATTAAAAAATGATTAAGGTCACAAATAACTCGGAGAATGTTATTACGTAATTGATTTAGAATATTCATATAAAAAATTTACAGAAACAAAGTAAAATAATCTAAAATGTAAAAGTAATATAAAAAAATTAATATAAATAATTAATATTAAATACATAATTACATCTTACAAAGGGTTATTTAAAAATACCGTAGGATATATTTCTATTCATATTTGATTTCTCCTGAAAGTTTCCAGGTGACAAATTTTAAATGTGTCCCTATTTTTAGAGATTTTTTTACCTTTTATTTTGTCGATTCTTCTAGGAAAATAAGAAATTTAAAGTATAAGCAGCACGATGGTTTAAGTATTGAAATTATGCCAGCCATAGTATTGTCCGTATGATATTTTTGTTTCACAATAAAGATCATGCAAATATACTCACAAAAAGTTTGTATTACCCTAGCAGGGTTTCGCAAAAAATGGGTAGTTAGCGAATTTAAAATGTTCTGTTTGTAGTAATAAACAAATAACCATTATTATTGTCAGTAATGTAAATATATGAATGTGAAATATATTTCCCGTATTCGCGGGAATCTTTTCCCGGGAATTCCTGTCCAAAATTTTCCGGGAATTCCCGTGAGCAACGATTCGGGAATTCCCGGACCCCAAACCCTATGTGCTATTGATTTGAAGAACATTTTACACTATTTTAATGTAAATAATTCCTTCATTTCAAGAATTTTACTACAAGTTAATGCTATTTTTACATCAATTCAAAGTAAAACATACTTTTAAAAGATGGGAAACGCTAATAAGTTTATATACTATAAACATTCAATTGTTATCTGAATTACATTTAACTGAAGCAAAATATATGGAAAATTTATGTTAAATTATTCCTACAAAAAATCAATGAAAGTACACTGTCCGACAGCAATTTTGGAACAGAGTAGCGATTTTATAATTCTAAAAGGGCAGGTTGGGCAGACCATTTTGTGCAGAATAAAATTAGTCCAGCTTCATTTTTTGATTGAATGGAGTGAAAGTGCAAAAAGTGTTGTAATTTAATGTCTGAGATAATTCTTATTGTCAGAACTATGTTGTGGAATTTTCTGAAGATCACTTTTGTGGAATGTCTTAATCCTCTAGCTCCTCTCGTTATGGGTCAATTTGACCGTATATTGATAAAATCAAAAAATTCTTTCAAAAAGGACATTGGAGGATTAAAATGTTCTATGAAGAAATTTTCCGGAAATTTTCAGTGGGGGTCAGCGAAGACACCAAAGTTGTAAATAATGTTCGTCCCGCTTAAATAGCAAAATTACACGCTACCTTATACAACAAAATTACTAGGGTTAAAATGTGTCCATGTTTTATTGGATCGGTCATTTTCGACAACAAATGTGGTTATTTCGGTAGAACATGGTAAACAAAAAAAATAAAATTGATATTTTGGCAAAATTTTCATTTTCGCGGGAGATATGGCTAAAATGATTTTGTATGCATGACATTTTTATTTTGTAATTTTCTCGCGGATCCGGCTGCGTCTTAAGAGCCTATGTCGCTTGTAACATATATGTCGTAAGACGTGAAAAAACTGCAATTGTTTCAAAAATCCAAAATTCGCGGCTTCAATTGTATTTATTTCAACTCTTCTATCTCTTCTATTTCTGAAAAAATGCTGTCACAATTATTCATTATTTAGTCAGCAATCATATGGCAAACAAATATTTTGGTATTCTCTGTATGATAGAAAGTTATACTGATTTTTCTAAAGGCGCTTTTCACAATAATTGTCTTTACAGCCAACATTTTGCCTGAATTTAGAAGCCAAATGCTGCTACTTCACCAGATAAATCCAGTGGATATAATTCATAGTTTCTATAGAAAATTGTCATCTATTGAATTTGGGACGGTATGGATTGTTGTGCATGGTGACCCAAGGGTAACTAATTGTTTTTTGTGGTTAATGAGAATTATCACTATATTCTTAAATATTACTATAAATTACTTTGAACTACCGACTACTATGACTTTTAAAGGTAGAACAACATTCAATTTTATTTTCATTTTCAGGTTTATATTTTACATTTGCAAAATGGAACGCTATACGCTCGAACAAAATTGGGAAATATTAAAAACTTATGTCCAAAGGAGGAGGATATTTAACGCAAACTGTAAGAAATTTATGTGGAAAATTGTTGTATTTTCAGATAAGGCTCAGTTTCATCTCCGCGTAACTTTTGATAATATGGAAAATATAAGAATATTTATACACTCCACGAGAGTATTATGTCTTTGTACATTTGTTTGTAACACCCAAAAGAAAGCGAGATTGACCATTTGTTAATTATACCGATCGACTTAGAATCACTTTTTGAATCGATTTAATTTATGAAATCGACCGAAATTACAGGTCGCAATTATCGTCCGATCTTAACAAAAATTGGCACAAGTAAGTTTTGTGGATCAAGGGCAAACACTATTTAATTTGAGGCATATCGGTTCAGATTTAGATATAGCCCCCATACAAATGTCGCTCCCGATTTGACTTTTGCCGCTCTAGAAACGACATATTGTACCCGATTTTCTTCAAATTTGGCTTAACACTTTATAATCTAACTAGAAACAGCTATGCTGAAAGTGGGTAATGTAGCTTTAGATTTAGATATAGCCCCCATACAAATGATGCTCCCAAATGTTTAACCGATTTTGGCCAAATACATATTACATTTCACCTTTTTCGTTAAAGGTTTCAATATACCCCCATACAAATGTCCTTTCCGATTTAACATTTTTTGTCAAACACATACATTTACAGGATACAAAAATCCTTCCCGTTTTCACTTTATTACCGTATTGAATTGTATTCAGATAGAAAGTGGAGGGTATCATATAGTCGGCTCCGCCCGTCTTTAGCCATTCCTTACTTGTTTTTTTGCTAACTAAATACGGAATATTTGCGACAGAATTGATTCAGAAACCAATTGAACCAGTTGAAGTAGATGCCATAGCAACCGCGATTTTTTTGCAAAATCGCAGATTTTTTGCGACTTACTACATGTATGTTACAAGTGACATTGGATCTTAATAAACATGCAAAACATCCACTGGATCCGCTGGATGGATCACGAGAAAATTACAAAACAAAAATGTCATGCATAGCCATATCTCCCGCGAAAATGAAACTTTTGCAAAAATATCCAATTTGTATGTTCTGTTTTCCGTGCTCTACCAAAAATACCCACAATTTTTGTTCTAATAGATCTATATTCCAAAAAACATGGACCTAGTAATTTTGTTGTTTTGTTGGCGAGTTATTTGGCTATTTGCGTGAAGAGCTTTATTTACAAGTTTGTTGTCTTTGGTGACCCCCACTGAAAATTTCCAGCAATTTTTTTGTAGAACATTTTAATCCTTCAATGTCCTTTTGAAAGAATTTTTCTTGATTTTCCCGAAAAAGGGTTAAATTGACCCATATCGAGATGGTAATTCTCTCAGACATTAACTTACAACACTTTCCCCACTTAGTAGAATGCAACCTTCAACCAAAAAATTAAAACTTTGATCAACTGTGAAAAGAAACTCAGTCCAGCTGGCCTATAATTTTATTCTGCAAAAATGTTATACTTTGCATGCCCTTTCAGGTCTATAGGTTCTAATTCTAATTTAGAATTTTAAATGGCTCGCCCTATATTTTTAATGAGAATTCTTAGTGCAGTCGCAGTAATTTTTTGAAATATTTAAAGTCATGACATTTTATCCAGCAAATGTAGGATAGAGATCACAGGTCTCTATTGGTACTAATTGTCTTAAATATGTACGTAAATTAATTATCTAAAATTTCAAAACATTAAAGGAATTCAGGAACTATCGACTGGTTTTATTTAGCTTCTTGTTATCATTAATAAACTTTCACAAATTTTGCCACCTGGAGCTTTTTCAGGAATAATCTGTAAATAAATTAAATAAAAATTTCTTTGATTTGGTCCGCGATACACTTTTAAGTTTCTTCTATATATATCATATACATATAACAATTAAATGTAAGCGGCCCGGTAGTCGAGTTGGTAGCGTGGTCGGCTATCAGCGTGGGGGTCGTTGATTCGATTCCCACCAGAGGCTCTGGTCTGTCGATGCAATAACTATCTACAATGCTCTTAGTCACCCCGGCTCAATCCCTGGACTCAAAATTAGAATATAAATTTACTTTGTAATAGAAAGTTAGTGATTTATTAAATTTCCATCGTTATTTAATAATAATTCAACAATTTTCTACTAACAATACTTTGATTCATACGTTAAATGAGAGAGAAAGACTTTAGAATTTCTAAGATTTGTTAAAAATTTATTCGACAAGTACACTATTTCACATTTTATAGTTTATACTAGTTTCTAAAATCCATTAGACAAATATCAGATAGAAGGCATTCGCTATGGAAAAAATCAATCTGTATATATATATAAAAATCAATCTGTATCTGTATATATTTTGTCTTAATATTGTAAAATATAAAATATTTAGAGATTTCATGGAACTCGAAACTATCTATATTCCCACTTTCCAGAATTCTCTCATTAATAATTGCTACTAATCAATAATTGAACCTAATCGCTGAGATGATTCCGTTTTAATACTTTTTTTTACTGAGTTGAGGGTGGATTCCTTGAGTAGCGCTCGATTTTTAATAATCCTGAACGGACCAGCGTAGCGTGACTTTCTTTTTGAAGAGAACAGTTTACCACATAAGTATCCAGTTGGCCATAATAGCTCTGAAAACCTGTAATACATCTATGTTAATTAGAGTCAGCCGGTTGTGCTATAATCAACTATTTAAAAAATAGCTTTGTTCCATGTTGACTAATGTATAGAAGGACATTTCAGGTATATATCAGAATTGTTAACTTGGATCATCATCTGTTCTGATACTTTTGCACCTAAACTTGTACAATTTTTATTTTTATCTCTTTAACCAATTGGCTTCACAAGAAATTTTCATATTTGTTCACTATGTTCGCTTGTGGCTTTGTGGCCTGTGCTTTTGCTTTGCTTTATAACTCCCACTGAGTAAATAAACAATGTTAGTAAAATCAACTACTACAAGCCATAATAAAGAGTACGAACGGGCATAAACATAAAGTTGAATAATGTGTTGTAACTATAAATTAAAGTAATAACAATTTATTATTTTATTGTTTATTAAAAATACAAATTTATGATGGCAAAATATGCATATACATAAGTACATTGTACACTGACTACAGAAAGGTCTACACATAGATGAAATAAGTTTTTTTTATTTGGGAGAGAAATCATGCGATATCTCTCACCAAAAATCATTTTCACGATCGCGTAATGTACACGCTGCTAAAAAGGGCCGGTTTTGGCATATAAATTATCCACTATTCTTCAGGTATATCAAATATCAACTTCTTTAATATCTCACGAAAGTATCTTGATTATAATTGGTACATACATTACCGATCACAAAAAAATCAATATGAAACCTGATTTTAATTTCACCATTTGTTTATTTGCCTGACGAAGCGGGAGGGGGTTCGGCTAGTTGCCCATAAATATCGATTATCGTGGAATAGGGTATTATAAGTCAGTCGATAGACTTATAATACCCTATTCCACGAAGTAGTGTACAGTATAAAAATCAAAAAAAAAATAATATACTTTTCAGAAGATGTTTATATGTGTAATTTTCGAAATAAAGCATTTTTTTCGAAAATTTCGTGTTGGTGCTCTGCAACCAAAACGCAGCAGTTCTGACTATTAACGGAGCCATTAAAATCAAGTGAGCTTTATTGTTTGATCCAGAATAGAGTTCGACCGCCAAAATTCTAAACTTCGGCCTAAGCAGAGTGTCTCTCAAAACATTAAGAGAATACATATGTTTCGGGCCGATTTAATCTGTCAGATAGCTTTATCTTTCGGATATGAGGACAGTTCAATAAGAGGTTGAACTCAAAAAGATGGATCCATGGGCAACCGATTGGAAATATCTTTTGGAAAAAAGTACAAGTATAAGAATATAACAATTCATATTTTTCCCAGAATAAAAACGAGTAAATATGGATTTCACACAGCATTGAAAAAATATTACTTTTAATGGAAACTCCTCGAATGAAATCAAATAAAAATTGATAACACTGTGCTACAAAAAAGAATGAGGTATAAAACTCTTGTAGGTATTGTCGAGAAGAACAAGAATCTGTATTTCCCAGACACCCCCAAACCGTTGGTTATCAACCAAATTTCTCTATTTCATCGGATTTGTAAAGAAGAAAAATTCGATCACTCACACTTTATCCGTTCTGAGATATGCAATGGTTTATGTTTGTGTCAGTTGAAAAATATTTTTTCCACCGAAGCACAATTTTATTTCTTAGAATATCCTACTAGAACTTTTATAAAAAATCGACAACGTTGGTATCCCTAATGGAACCACTACTTTCAGAGGATGTAATGACTTGGACCAATTTCATTCTTCTCAAAATTGAAAAAATGTAACAAACAATTTTTTTCGCAAAATTAATATTTCCTTACCAAAAATGAAAGAAACTAAAAAACACTTCAAAGCAAAAATAAAAGACTGGTGCAAAAATTATTTATTAGAAAATTGATAGACGTAGCTCAAAAGAACAAAATGACAGACAAAATTGCAACAGCGCCGAGAATCTATGGACTACTGAAAATACATAAGGAAGGGATACCACAAAGACCAATATCAATTCATGATCCAGGCTATGGGCTCTGCAAATATTAAGTTGACATTCTTAAAACGTGACATTGTTGCGAGCGATGCGAGCACATGCATAACATTGAATTGGCAAAGTGAGATTTTTAGTGTGTCGAAATAGTTCGGTGGAATATTTTGTTTATCAGCGCTTCTCATTTGTAATATGTGACCGCTGGTACTAATATGAACCCTGATTTAAGTCAAAGACATGCATTTGTTGCGAAAGTTCTGACGAGATGGGGTAGCGCCCATCGAAACTGAGCAGTCAACTGTTAGCTGCAAGGTCTCACTTTGCCTTTTTGCTAATTTTGGGTTCTGCTGAAGACTTCAGCACAACCTTTGGTCTTGAACCAAAATAAATGACAACACAAACGTGACAAAAGATTAAAAATATAATGTAAAAGACGCTACAGAATTTAGACAGAAAATCAAGACAGAGAAAATTGATAGGGAGAAATTTTAATTTCTTTTGGCGTGGTCTCACAGTTTCCAAGCGTTCTTATTAATTTAGCCTTAAGGACAATAGAAAAGAAATGGAGCATTGTGGAAAAATTTACTTCAATACCTAAGCCACTTTTTATGGAAATTTTGACATTTTGCATTAAGGAGACTCGCTATTTTAAGCACGATGACAAGTTATATGAGCAGAAGAAAGGTATGCCGATGGGATCCCCAGCATCCGCATTAATAGCTGGCATAATAACAGAAGAACTACTGGACACCTCGTTGGATGCTACAATAAAAAAACTAAAAATCTTGGCGAAAATGTAGATGACTTGTTTGGAATTGTTAAGAAAACCGCGGTGAATAATATACTTTATTTCATAGCCAAATTCAATTTACGATGGAAGAGGAAAAATACCACAAATTGCCGTATTTAGACACTATAGTTATCAGACAAGGGACAAAGCTTAAAAGAGATTAGTACCAAAAACCAACTGAATCAGGACGACTTATAAACTTTTACTCCAAACATCCAAGTCGTACAATCATCAACAAATCAGTGACAAGGAGTATCACAAAATGAACAAAAAGAAAATAAGGAATATTTTACAATTGAACAACTTCACAAATAGCACGATCGAGGATTTAATAAAACTTGCAACACTAAATCAAAGACAAGGATGGGCCGCAGAAAATCTATAAATCTATGACTTACATACCAGGACTCTCCGAAAGGCTGCGACATTCGAATATTTATGACAAAGAAAAATATGAATTGGCCCACAAGTCCCACAATACAGTCTCAAAACTATTCAGCAAGACGAAATCAAAGATTAAAAAGGAAGAAAAGGCAAATGTGGTTTATAAGATCAAATGTACTGGTGGCGAATCCAACATATGCCAAAAAGGTAAAGGGTCCACCATCTAACGTTTTTTTTTTCAACTATTCAACCGTTGGACTATTATTTGTGGGGAGCCAAGGCAGCCATTTGAATGAAATTATTTTCCATTATTAACCAGAAGGATTGTACTTTCAAATAAAAAAATAATTTTGAGAAAATATTCTGTAGTTTTTTTATAGCATTTTCAAAAAACGTTATTTGGCGGACCCTTTATATGTTGGTACGACAAAATCTAAATTAAAAACCAGACTATCGTCTCACAAATCAGACCAAAATGCACTAGACAAGCCAATTAAGCAAAAAAAAGCACTTGCAGCCCTCTGTACCTTGACTGGACACAAACCTAACTTCGGCGACGTTGAGATATTGGAAAATTTAAATAAAAACAGCAAATCAAAAGATGATATTCGTCTTTTATTCGTGAGACCTAATTAGCCGAACAATAACAAAATAAAAAAGTAATTAAAAGGTCAACAATACATACAAACAATACTGTAAACAAAAATATTTTATTTCAATTTTTTTAAAATAAATATATAAATATTTACATGTTGTTCGTCTAGAAAGTTTATATTGAAATTATTTTTTTTACTTTTCAAATAATTTCATTTTATATTTTATTCAATTAACTGAATCACCTTAAATGGACAATATAAATAAAAAAATGTTTGTTTGCATCGCCACACATCAGTATTGGTGGATATAGTATGACTTAGACCTTTAAAGTGGTTTAAGTAACTGACACTAAAGACAATTTTGGTGTGCATAAAATGAGAAATGTCATTGTAAGGGTCCATTTTTTATAAATGTCAAAAGTAAAAGATCTTAAATAAGAGATCTGAACAAACTAAAGACAACAATTGGGATATCTCAATATTTTGGGATTTTGACTTAGAGTACTATTATTTTAACTGGCACATGGTTTATTCAAGAAAACTTAAGATATCTGTGTGATTTGTGATATTGTGTGTGTAATTGACTTATTTATTGATCTAACTTTTTGAAAATATAGAAATTTTTGTCATTTGTTCGGCAAGTTTTGCAGCTGTCACAGATGCCACACCCACTTACAGATATATATTTGAAATCCAAGGTTTCTTGATGGTTGCTAATCATTTCAAAAAGTGAGTTGCCACCTGGTTCCAATTTTCCATCTTTGGTAATTTTACAATGTTGACAAAACGATGCAATTTTTACTTTTTGAAAATGCGATAGTTCAAAAATTTAATATTCATAAAATTTTACATATGGGCATTTCCATGATGTCGAACGTGACCATCGTACACATTTAAAGTGACAAAAAAGTCAAAATATAACGGTTTTTTATTTTGACCATATGCTTAACTTATAGCTCTTAATTAACTGTATAATTGGTGCTAATGTGGATTTTTGGTATTTTTTCGTGTTTAAGATAATCTAAAAAAACCAAGGCATTCGCACGTGACCAAAACAGAAGTCGTTTTCGCGACCAACAATTCAAACGCCAATTTCAGCGAAACCTGTGGCAATATTTCAATGTGACCAATTTTAAAACGTTGTGTACCGATGTCTCTTAAAAGTGGCTTTGATTTTATCCAAAAATTATTGATATTTTTTTTGTAATTTAATTTTAAGCCCGGTCGAACGTGATATGTCGCACGTGACATTTTTTCCATCATGGTATTTATGTTGTTTCAGTTGCAATTTTACGAAATTGTAGATAATATATATTTTTTGTAATCCACAGAAGTATTCAATGTATTCATTCTCAAATAATAACAGCAAAAAAGAAAATTTTGTTTTTCAATTTATTATTTTGAAATTTTAGCTGACCTTCTATCAACTTTCTCACCGCTTTTTTCAGATTCCTTTACTTTTTTCGCATCCGTTTTTGCTAATAAATAAATTACAAAAGAATTTTTTTACAAAAATAAATTATTGAAGTAAGATTTTTTTTAATTTTTAATTTTCACACTTAAGATGTCGCACGTGACCAACTTTAATGAAGACCAAGGTCACAAATTTTCTCATTTTCCAGTAATGTTTATTATTATTATTTAAATTGTATAAAAATCTCTGTTTGTACTCAAAATTATATGATCTTTCTGCATGCACTTTGGACACAGTAGCAACAAATGTTGTTTTTCCATGTCGAACGTGACATCGAAATATGTGATAAGGCAAAGCCAAAAGATACAGTTAATAGCAGTCGTATAACTTCGTATCCTTTCTTTTCTGACTCTTTGTACTCCCTGAAAGATTTTAGACAGCAAAAGTCAAAGTGTAATGTCTCTATTTAAGAACTGTTATCGAAACAAAAAAATTGTTTACATAAGTTAAATTTGATTATTTCTCTATGCAAATATAATAAAACAAAGCGTTTACAAGAACTTTTAATTTTTTGGTCTTGGTGGACCTTTCTGCGGAAATGCCCATATTACATTAAATTTGGTTATATATATTATATATAATATATTATATATAACCAGGTATAGGTGCAAGACGTGGTGTAGTGTATCACATAGTCGGCCACGTCCAACTTTAGCCTTTTTTTACTTGTTAGTCGATGCTATACATTAATTATAAAAAATCTGTGTAACTTCGCGTAGATCAATGACATTTCGACCATTTTTTAACGGAAATTTTACAATATCTATATTTCTAACTTTAATACAATTCTAAATCATAAATTTTCATAATTTATGGCTATTTGCTGCAGCCCATTCTTCCGGCACATTTTAAACTCTCTTCTCATATATATTGTTCAGCGGATACGTCCGGATAAACAAAGATCTATTCCAAGAAATACAGGAACGACTCTTCAAAGTACACGAAAAACACAGCACACTTTACTTTTTGCGCTAACATTATTACAATCTTTTAATTTTGTATTAATTTACATGTCTGTTTTAGTATTTTCTAATTTACCAAAAATTTAGTACATTGTGCCTTTTCGTTTTGCAACAGATGTGTTTTCGTTATTACTTTAGGTTGAAATATCAAAAGTGAAACAAGAGAAACTTTGTAACTTTGTCATAATGGTTTTAAAATAGGAGTTGCAACCTGGTTCCAAATTTTTATATTTTGCGACAACCTGACGTTATTTCTTTCTGAAAATACGTTACTTCAAAACTGGACTTTTTGCCTCTCAAATTGGTGTTTGGCCCCATCGTGTATTGTTCGAGGTAATAAATTGAACTGGCTTCAATAAAAAGAGAATATTTATTATCAACATCATTAGAAAATTGTAAAAAATTATTCGAATTTTATTTCTTCATAAATATTCGGCTTCATCCAATTGGTTTTTTTCCGAAAGCAGATTACCGGTTTTTGGCCAAAGGCCGAAGCCGATTATTCGGTCGAAGACTACTCAAAAATATCGATCAATAATGAAATTTTGGATTTGTTCGGATATATACTCATATCTCGCGTGTATGCGGCCATTGGATGTTATTAGACAATCAAATCAACTCCAAGTGCAGGTAGAGCTATTTCACTTCTATTAATCAAGAGTAAAAATCCTTGCAAAACTTCTTCCACAGTATGATGTTTTCGGTGAGTATATCGCGAACAGCTCATAGATTGTGGCAAACGTTCACTAATTTTTGCGGGGAGTTTGTAAATTATTTTACATTTAGCAAGAAATATAAAAATTCAAAAAAAAAAAAAAAACAAAAATAAAAAACATTAATTATCTCCTTATAGAGGCCGGGTTTGATGTTGAAAAGTCGCTGCGAAGCCATTGAAAAGACTTGTGACATGGTCGAAATCATGATCGTGTTAGTTTGCAGCCAAATAATAAATGTCACCATGCGATTTGTAAATAAATTTGCATTATATTAAACACAGATGCAAAATGGTCTTGAAAAATGTCCAGGACAATATTCCAGTTCGAATCAAATATTGATTACAGACCAAAAAAATACAATGAAAAAACTAAAAAAAAAACAAATATTATTTAATGGCGGGAGAAGACTTGGTTTACTTTATGTAAGTATGAGGTCTTTTTGAAGTCAGTGTACTTACACATATATTACACATGCATATACGTACATATATGTAACAATACATACATATGTGTATGACATCGATATGGCTATAAATAATTGTTTATTCAAAAGAGTTTATCAAAATTTTACCACAAAATGTTGTGTTCTACTTTCCGGTTTCAATTACGCCATAAATTTCCACAATCCACACGGTCACACACACGCCCACCTTAACTAAACCACAACAACAACAACGTCAATGACAACCAACATTGGCCAGATACAGCCAACAACAACAGTCATAACATCAACAAACAATATTGTTGGCACACACACACAAGCTCACATGCACGTTGTATTTGGAATTTTTTCGGTAGATTTCTCTTATGACAACATCAAATGAAATTTAAAGCCCACCAGCTAAACAGGGAAAAATCGGACCGAGAAAAAACCGGG
>OX377618.1:178674503-178719578 GCA_947397865.1 Polietes domitor
TTTCATCATGAATCGTCTTACAAACGAACAACGCTTGCAAATTATTGAATTTTATTATCAAAATGCGTGCTCTGTTAAGAAAGTTCATTGCGCGCTTCCATTTTATGGTCAGTTTAATCGACCCACTGAAGCGGCTATTCGGGCTATTGTGACTAAATTTCGCACCAAATTTACATTGTTGGACATTAAACCACCAACACGCTTACGTAGAGTGCGAACTGAAGAAAATATCGCAGCTGTATCGGCCAGTGTTAATGATGACCACCAATTTTCGATTCGTCGCCGTTCGCACCAATTGGGTCTCTGTTACTCAAAAACGTGGAAATGCCAAAATTGGACTAAGCGGATGGACCACCTAAGACGCAGCCGCGGTCAACATTTAAATGAAATTATCTTCAAAAAGTAAATGTCATGGACCAATCTAACGTTTCAAATAAAGAACCGATGAGATTTTGCAAATTTTATGCGTTTTTTTAAAAAAAAAAGTTATCAAGCTCTTAAAAAATCACCCTTTATTATGTACCTACTCAATTAGAGGAATCTACATACCCAATTTGGTGTTTCTAGCTGTTGCCGTTTAATATGTACCATTTTTATCCATTTTTTGCCCCATTTCACCCCCTACAAATTAGAATCACTTTATGGTGCACGTTTTTGCTATAAGGGGAATGCGCATACCAAATATCAAGCCAACATAAACAGAAATATTGATAACACCTGCTTAAATACGCTAAAATATTAGGGATTATTATGGGTATTTTTAGTCCTTGTGAGGAAAAAAATTTCCCCTTTGGGTCGATTTCGCCCCGTTTCATTCCCAACCGATCTACGACTATAAGACGCATTTATGGAAATTTTGAACGTTGTAGCTACTTTCGTTTATAAGCTAGCGTGCTTTCAACAGACGGACAGACTGACGGACGGACGGACGGACGGACGGACGGACATGGCTAGATCGTCTTAGAATTTTATGATATATATTTCGATATTTCAAGGTGTTACAAACGGAATGACAAAGTTAGTTTACCCCCATCCTGGAGGTGGAGGGTATAAAAATGTTATACCTCCTCCACCTCCAGGATGGGGGTATACTAAGTTTGTCATTCCGTTTGTAACACCTTGAAATATCAACCCTATAAAGTATATATATTAGAGTGGCTTCTTTTGTGAGGAAGGACAAAATGTTGTTGATGCTCCCGACTAAAATTAAAGATTGGTTTGGATATTTCGCTTTTATTATCGTCCGTTCGTGAGCTGGACGCGTTCAAAATAACCTCTATCAATCTAGTTTTTCTTGAAAGATAAGAATGGTATTGAGAAAAAAACCGCTAGTTATTAAAATCTGACCCGAGCTTTATCAAACCTTATTAAAAACTTGCTATACGACCCATATAACGGACAGATTTATACAATTTTTGATGCATATTTTATAAAATCCGCAATAACTTCCACGTTTTTAGTTTTAGGGGCTCGTTGGAGAGGTTGATAACCAATTGAAATTTTTAGAATTTTCTATCCCATTAAGGGCAGCAAATTTTTATCAAACTGCTAATACCCAGCGGGTTAAAAGTGAAGTAAAAACTGAAATATGGGGTTATTTGCATCGTAAACACATTCTAGTCTTCTATAAAGCTAATTTTTGAAAAGCAATTCAACCATTTAAAATTTTCCCCTTAAAAATTAAAACATGAATAATATACATAAACTTTTTAATGTGGAAAATTGAAATTAACATAGCTAGACGCATGAAATTAAATGTATATTTAGCAGATGTTCTTCTCTTTCATTTGATACCCATATCGCCATTGTATGTCACGCAAACATACGAAACTAAATCATTGAAACATTTACATCCTTTGGAAATTAAAAGTCCAGAGTTTTCCTTTTAGTGACCTATAGTTTCACTTCTATATAATCTCGTTATTGGGAGGGAAATCATGTCGCACGGTTTTATTGTAACATCTTATATAGAGTTTTCCTCTATTCTTGGTTAAAATTCAAGTTTTTGATATTGTTTGATAAGGCTCGGACCTGATTTTAATTTCTAACAGTTTTTTTCTAAATACCATACTCACCGTAAATTTTATTCAAGTAAATTCTGATTTATAGAGGATATTTTGAACGCGTCCAGCTCACGAAAGGACAATAAAAAAGCGAAATATTTTGGGAGAACACATAAAACAAACCAATCTTTCATTTTAGATGGGAACATCGAAAACTTTTATTTTGAAGCCACTCTAATATATATCCCTGATCGTCATAAAATTCTTAGACGATCTAGCCATGTCCGTCTAGCAACTAAACGAAATAAGCTATGATGTCCAAATTTGACATAAATGTGTCCTATAGTTGTCGGTCGGTTGGGATTGAAAGTGGGTAAAATTGGTCCACAGGGAATTTAGAGTATTTAAGCATGTTTTTTGCATATGTGTGGTTAAATTTAATTGATATTTATAATGGACATTACCCTGATAGCATAAACGTTCATCATAAAGTGATTCTTATTTGTATGAGGCGAAATAGGCCAAAAAAAGGTATCAAAATGGTACCTATCAAACGGCTACAGCTAAAGACATAAAATTCGGTGTGTGCATTCCTCTAATGTATCTACATAACATAAATATTTATTTATTATGAATTACAATACAAAGTAAATTTATATTCTAATTTTGGGTCCAGGGATTGAGCCGGGGTGACTAAGACCATTGTAGCTAGTTATTGCAGCGACAGACCAGAGCCTCTGGTGGGTATCGAACCCACGACCCCCACGTTGATAGCCGAGCACGTTACCAACCCGACTACCGGGCGCTCATAACATAAATATATATATATTATAAAAGGAATTTTTCCATATTCGTACTTTTAAGGGATAATATGGGAATATAGGGATAAAAATGGTACCAACCTAACTGATGCACCTGGAATAATGATATTCGATGCCTACATTCCTCTGATTGCTTAGATAAAGGGATTTTTCGAAATTCGTACTTTTAGGGATAAAATGGAAAAAGGGGATAACAATTGTACGAACCAAATTGCGGCAGCTAGAGTCATGAAATTCGGAGTATACATTCATGGCACCAACTAAACGGCTACAGCTAGAACGATGAAAGTCGGTGTGTATATCCTTCTAATTGCGTAGACATGCAAAATAGAATCATGAAGTTAGGCTATCTTGCACTATGTACGTGAGAGATAATGGATTTTCAAAATTCGTACTTTTGGAACTAGACTAGGATGAAAATACAACCAACCAAATGACTGTAACTGAAAATGCAACCAATATCCCTCAATATTTGGGGTATTTAAGTTTTTTTGAAGATTGCTGCCTTATATCTACGTTTTGAATTGATTTTAAGTATTATTTCGATATATATAGTGTAAACATATTGGTAGCCTTGCCTTATTTATATTTTTTTATTTACAAATTTATTTTTCCAATATTTTGTTTTGTTTTCCTTTGGCTATATTAAAAAATTTAACATTTTCCTGTAATTTTACTGCACTTCTACGAAAACTGACAGCTTCTGTGGAGGGTACAGAAAGTTCGGCCGTGCTGAACTTAACGCCGTTTTTACTTGTTTTTTTTTAATTCCCTGTAATTTTTAATTAAAAATTCTCCAATTTGTTACAGTACATTTTTATTAGTTGCTAGTAGGCTTCCATAAGTTTAATGGTGGACTTCCTGGAACTTACTCCATAACGATTTAAAACGCAGTTGCTGCAGTCAAAATTAAAAAATTTTAATACGAGGTAAAATATTAATTTTGCTGTAATTTGTATACACTCCACGAGAGTATTATGTCTTTGTGCACCCAAAAGGTATTGTGATAAACCCATTGTTAATTATACCGATCGGCTTAGAATCACTTTCTGAGTCGATTTAGCAATGTCCGTCTGTCTGTCGGTCTGTCCATCTATTGTTGTAATCACGATACAGGTCGCAATTGTAGCCAGAACTAAACGAAACTTTGCACAACGAAGTTTTTAGGGACAAGGACGAACGCTATTTAATTTGAAGAAAATCGTTTTAGATTTAGATATAGGCCCCATACGAATTTCACTCCCGATTTGACTCTTTTCGCTCTAGATACCTCATATTTCAAAAGATTTTCTTCAATATTGGCAAAACATCTTATAGTTCAACTAGAAACACCTGTGGTAAAAATGTGTTAGATCGGTTCAGATTTATATATAGCTCCCATTCAAATTTCGCTCCCGATTTGACTTTTTCTGCTCTAGAAACCACATATTTTAACAGATTTTCTTCAAGTCTTGCAAAATATCTTATATTTCAACTTGAAACACCCACGGTGAAAATGGGTCACATCGGCTTAGATTTACATATAGCTCTCATACAAATTTCGTTCCCCCAGAAACCGCGTAATTTCAGAGAATTTCTTAAAATTGAGCATAAGACTGGAAGAACTTATTGTGAAAGTTAGTTTGGATATAGACCCGAAACAAATATTATTCTCGATTTGACAAATTGGGCCAGGTCATATTAACCTGTGATTAGGAAACATACAAAAATTTTTCCCGTTTTCACTTTTTTACTGAATTGAATTGTATTCCGATAGAAAGTGGAGTGTATCATATAGTCGGCCCCGCCCGACTTCAGCCTTTCCTTACTTGTTTTAATTAAAAACAAATTTCACAAGCATAACCAAAGTTTTCGTTAAAAAAAAGAACATATACTTTTACCCCTCCATGTAAAAATAATTAAAACAACGTACTTTAAGCCGCCGTCAAAAAAAACTGTGGCTGTTCCCGGCTAAAATTAATATTTGGCTTGTTTAATGTGTTTTTTTTTTCTGTTTTTTCTGTTTTTCTGCAAAAACAGCTTTTGTATGTACAACACTTTTGATTCCTTAAGCTATAGTTATCTCGTTTGCTCTTATAGGTTAAAAACTTTTTTAAATTACCTTATGACAATATTCCTGAATTTCTATACAATTCCAATTTTTCAATTTCATATTTTTTGAAAATCAGACTATGCAGACCATTTCTATAGATTGTTCCCTTTCAGTTGATACCCATATTGACATAATCTAGAGACTTTTTATTCGATACCCATACTCTTATAAACTGATGGGTAGAAATATTTAAATTAATCGTTTCAAAATTTGAACTGGTTGAGGTTACACAATTTAAGAGGTAACCCTGGAGCTACTGGGTTACCCATTAAATTGTGTAACCTCCCACTACACACTTGGAATCCAAAGTTTTGAAAATTTCGTCAATTCGAAAAGTACAGAAATAATTTCTTACAAATAGATTTGGAACCACTGTACAAAGAACTTCTAGGGAAAAACAATTTCGTTCGTTTCGTGGAAATTGACAGTGTCAAAATAACATATAACTCAAAAACACCACGCCTTATTTTTACGAAAATATGCATATCACAATATAGTTAATAAGGTTCAAAACTCGTTAAATTGTGTATCAAAATGTAACTTTAGCCGCAAAATATTTCATAAAGATGTAACTAATATCAATGGTTTGGTTACTCGAATTCATCACAACCGAGCATAGGGTAAAAAATGTAAAATTCCATTTGTTACTTACTACACATATACTTCGTTCAGTGTGAATATGCATTGCTAGGGGTGGCCATGTTTCAGCATTGTACGGGTATTGAAAAAAAATACTCCCACAACAAACAAATAAACGCTACAACAACAAAGAAAAATAGCTAAAAACAACACACATTCACCCAGTTGTATGTTTCAATATGAACACACCATAAGATTTTATAGTTGGTGGTATTTATGGGTGTTGTAAAAGTGTATCCTTCAGTTTAGGTGCCATAAATTGCGTTATTCTGCTCTTCTCTGTTCAGTTCTGTCCTGTTCTGTGCCATCATATGCTAAGCTATCCTGTGGCACCGACGACGAACGATGTCTTTGCACGCTGTTCAATTTATCAAAAATTGTTTCAATTAGAATGTTGTCACTTCTGTGTGTCAGATATTATTTGTGGAAAGGTTATAAATTATCACATATGAATTATTGCCGTTTTAAAGGAAATTAGATCACAGAATGTAATCATTCAAATAATCAACATGGCATTTATGAATTGCAAGCAATTGACTAATAAATTAAGCACTTCGCAATACATACCGCCACACATGCATACATACTTACATAACACTTTGCGAGATGCTCGCATGCGTTCTGCTGATGCCACAGTCGATCAACCGGAAATAATGACGAAATCGCATATCAATTAGGTTAATTGGAAACGTTTATGTGTTTACATTAGAGCGGCTCATACTATTGCCACCAGTGGGAACCGTTCGTGAGCTGGACCATTAACAAATATGCGCAAATAATTGTCTATCGCAAAAAAACGATGAGCACATAACATTTTAAAAAAGTCAAATAATAAAATATTAGATACTAAGATATTTGGAACCCATCTTTAGCTACGCAAATTAATAGAGTTGAAAGAGTTCAAAAGAAATTTGTTAAATTTTGTATGCTTTCTCTGCATTTTGTTAATCCGATTCCAATTGACGAGACTTATTCGCCAACCATTTTTATCTAATCGAAGAATGGAACAAATGACCAATTTGTCTCAGCTGGCTTTGTTCACTGGCTCCACACAAGCCGATGTAGATTCATGATTAGCAGACGAAAATCCAGGACTCACAAACACGTTAAAAGTGTTAATGTGACGTATGAGCGATAATATTTTGATCAATTAGTGTTATTCATACGCACCGCTGGTCAATTCCACATAAGAGAAAGTCCATGTAAAGAGATCACATTAATTTTTATACCCTCCACCACCAAGAACTTTGTCATTCCGTTTGTAACACCTTGAAATATCGACTAGCAACCCTATAATGTATATATATTCTTGATCGTCATAAAATTCTAAGACGATCTAGCCGTCCGTCAGTCTGTCCGTCTGTTAAAAGCACGCTAGCATCTAACCGTGAGGAGGTAGGATGTCTAAAGTTTCCATAAATGAGTCATATAGTCGTAGATCGGTTGGGATTGAAACTGGGCGAGATCACAAGTATTAAAAATACCGATAATAAACAATAATATTTTAGAGTATTTAACCATATTTATACACTCCACGAGGGTATTATGTCTTTGTGCATTTGTTTGTAACAACCATAAGGAAGGGATATAGACTCATTATTAATTATACCGATCGACTAAGAATCACATTTTGAGTCGATTTAGCAATGTCCGTCTGTCTATTCTTGTAATCACGATACAGGTCGCAATTGTAGACAGAACCAAATGAAACTTTTCCAAACGAAGTTTTTCGGGGTAAGAACGAACGATATTTAATTTGAAGAAAATCGATTCAGAGTTACATATAGCCTCCATACGAATTTCTCTCCCGATTTGACTCTTTTCACTCTAGATACCAAATATTTTAACAGATTTTCTTCAAAATTGGCAAAACATCTTATAGTTCAACTAGAAACACCTTTGGTAAAAATGTGTCAGATGAGTTCAGATTTATATATAGCTCGCATACAAATTTCGCTCCCGATTTGACATTTTCCGCTCTAGAAACCACATATTGTATCAGATTGTCTTCAGATTGGGCAAAACATCTTAAATTTAAACTAGGAACACCTATGGTGAAAATAGGTCAGACCGGTTCAGATTTATATATAAATCCCATTAAAATTTCGCTCCCGATTTGACTTTTTCTGCTCTACGAACCACATATTTTAACAAATCTTCTTCAAATTAGGCGAAATATCTTATATTTGTTTTATAAACAGCCAGGTTCAAATGGGTCAGATCGGTTCAGATTTATATAGAGCTGCCACACAAATTTTACTCCCGATATCACTTGCTCCACTCTGTAAACCACATATTTTAACACATTTTTTTCAAATCCTTCAAAATATCTTATATTTCAACTAGAAAGGCCCATGGTGGTCAGATCGGTTCAGATTTACATATAGCTCAAATACAAATTTCGCTCCCAGATAGACTTTTTCCGCCCCAGAAACCACGAATTTTCACCGAATTTATTTGAAGTGAGGATAACACGTTACATTTGAACTGGAAGAACTTGTTTTAAAAGTTAGTCACTTAAATCCAAGTGTATATCCATGGATATAGCCCCGATACAGATATTCTTTTCGATTTGACAAATTGGACCAGGTCACATTATCCTATGATTAGGAAACATACAAAAATTCTTCCCGTTTTCACTTTTTACCGAGTTGAATTGTATCCGGATAGAAAGTGGAGTGTATCATGTAGTCGGCCCCGCCCGACTTTAGCCTTTCCTTAGTTGTTTTTTAATGTGTCTGATTGTACTTACTTGATATTGGGTATGCGCATTCTCCCTATAACAAAAACTTGCACCATAAAGTGATTTTTATTCGTAGGGGGTTAAATGGATCAAAAAGGGATAAAAATGGTACATGTCAAACGACAACAACTTGAAACACGAAATTCGGTGTGCACATTCTTCTAATTGAGTAGACACATAATCCGAAATTATTGTTTTAAGGGGTAAAATGGGAATAGAGGGATAAAAATGGTACCAACCAAACGGCTACACATAGAATAATGAAATTCGGTGTATACATTCCTCTGACTTCATAGACACGACAAATAAAAGGTTATTCCAAATTCGTACTTTCAAGGCACACAATGGGTACAGAGGGATAAAAATAGTACCAACTAACGGCTACAGCTAGAATGATGAAATTGGTTGCACATTCCTTTAATTGCGTAGACACGTAAAATAAAGATATTTTAGAAAGTCGTTTTCCTATGGGGTAAGATGGGAAAAAGGGATAAAAAAATAAAAATGGTACCAACCGATTTACCGCAGCTAGAATCATGGAATTCGGTGTATACATTCCTCTGACTGCATAAACACACAATTTTCCAAATTCGTACTTTTTTTACTTTTACGGCAAAAATTGGTTGAATCATGAAATTAGGTTATCATGCCCTGTGTACATCAGATAATGGATTTTCAAAATTTTTACTTTTGGAATTAAAATATGATGAAAATACAACCAACTGTAGCAACCACTATCTGCCAATATTTATGGTATTTAAGTTTTAAGTATTAGTTCTATATATAGTATTGAGAGACTAAGCGTGGTTTGAAATAATAAAAAATATATATTTATTTATAAAATTATTTTTTCAATATTTTTATTTGTTTTGGTTTGGCTATATTAAAAAAATACATTTTCCTGTAATGTTACTGCAATTCTACGAAACTCTACAGGCTCTGTGGAGTGCAATCCATTGTGGATGGTTCCCGATTTTCCAAAAATACGAAATTGTAGACATAAGGGTGAATCGAAAAAAATGTATTTTTGTCAAAAGATAATTAATACAAGTAGTACATTCCACAATATTACCGACAGATTAGAAATCTCACCGGTTTTTTTATACACTCCACGAGAGTATTATATCTTTGTGCATTTGTTTGTAACACCCAAAAGGAAACGAGATAGACCCATTGTTAATTATACCGATCGACTTAGAATCACTTTTTGAGTCGAATTAGCAATGTCCGTCCGTCTATTTTACGTGTTACCACCGAATTTCATGTTTTTAGATGCTATCGTATCTTTGTTACCACCAGCAATAAAAATTGGAAGTACTTCCGTAGGAAGCGCATTTTAATCACATCTAAAAATCCAAATGTGAATTTCTTCCGCTTCTAAGTAAGTTAATATTCCGTAACATTTTATGTACAGCATTTTCGACTTTCTAGAATGGGGTCACAAAGGCAGGCTGTCAGCTTTGCACCCAGAAGGTCACGGGAAAATACTCTTTTTATATTTTATATTACTTGTATAAATAAACAATGTTTAATTTTGCAAAATTTTGACAATTTAAAATTGTTTGCTAAAAAATAGAAAATTATTGTTTTTTTAATGTACTTGAAATATTTCATATTTTTATTAATTACTAAAATTAAGTAGTGTCAATTTATTTAATACTAAATTTAATTAGTATTTGTTATATTTATTTGCGTTATATATTTGTTCATATTAAATAAATATTTTGTTAAGTTTCCTATTGTCAGTTCTACCGAACTAAATGATTTGTTTTAGTTATTCACCATTCACAACAGAGGATAGCGGAGATGGTTAGAGTGCAAGACTTAAGCTGTTCTACCCCCGGTAGCGGCGGATTTTTTAAAACAAAAATGGAAACAAGTGAAAAAGTGGCTCCTTTACAACACTTAAAAATAACTTTTAAGTCTTTCAAAATAAAGGACATCCCTCCTATGACAATTCCATATTAAATTCTTAGGTGAAGATCCCAATGTTCACTACTTCCGAATCACAAGATTAACATCTTTTTCACTTCTCTGGGTGGTCTCTTTTTGTTGGGCATTTTTATCCCTTTTTGTCCCATTTCAGCCGATAAATCTTTTTTATAATATTTGGTGGTTTCACGCTACTAAAGGGTATAGTTGTATGCTGTACAAAATTAACCATACTAAATAATAGCAACTTGCAGGTAAACCACGACGAAAATATCGCTGCC
Organism: Polietes domitor; assembly: GCA_947397865.1. NCBI lineage: Eukaryota > Metazoa > Arthropoda > Insecta > Diptera > Muscidae > Polietes > Polietes domitor. The sequence continues at coordinate 178,685,015 of OX377618.1, forward strand.
GTTCAGGCGTCCGTAGCAAACGATCCAAATCAGTCGATTCCGCGGCGTTCTCAAGAACTGGACATCGCCAAGACCACTTTATGGCGAATTTTGCGTAATGATCTTGATATACACCTATACAACATCAAGCTAACTCTAGAATTTGATCTGGAGAAGATGCGCCAAGATGATGAATTTCATCGCAAAATCATCTTCAATAATCTTCATCTTCAATCTTCGTCATAAGCAAAATATGCGTTATCGTCCCGTTACTGTGAATGGCAATCGTTATCGCGCCATGATTACCGATTATATTTGGCCCGAATTGGAAAACATGGACTTGGACGACATGTGGTTTCAACAGGACGCTGTCACAAGGCACACAGCACATGTTACAAGGGATTTAGTGAAGAGTAAGTTTTTTGGAGCGTGTTATCTCAAGAAATGGGCCAATCAATTGGCCGCGCCGTTCGTGCGATTTAACTCCTCTAGACTTTTTTCATTGGTCTATGCCATCAAGCCGATGACGTTAGAAGAACTCAGCGCCAACATTGAACGCGAAATAGCGTCCGTTACGGCCGAAATGTGTGACCGAGTCATCGAAAATTGGGTCCAACGAATCGACCTCTGACGCGATGGCCCGCGGTAGCCATATGAACGAAGTCGAGTTCCACTCATAAATGTTTTGATTGTATTTTAAGCCGATCATAAAGCTTTGGAAATATGGGCAAGTCCCAGAAAGAGTTCAACAACCAATAATTTTTCAAATTAATACAAAATTATATTTTTAATGTAACATTAGATCTAATCTAAAAAGAAGTTTATAAATATATAAAAAAATGTTTTTCAATGATCATTAATTAAACGGTTACCAAATCCTACCCTTCCTCAGGTCTCTTAATGCAATCCAAAAAAGTAACACTTGTTACGTTAGTGTTACCTTTACTTTAATGTTAACATAGATGGTCAAATCGAAATCCATATTGATATTCACTCAATTGTCTCAAATGTTGGTAAAAAAATGTTTTTACTATTTTGGATGCACTAAAATTAGGTATGAAATGCCAGGTCCATGCGTTATAGCGTGAGCAGAAAAAAAAAACATTTTTTGCAAGTCGTCTATAATTTTAAATTAAATTAATATCCTGCCCTAATGTAAATAAAAAATTAAAATTCTACAAATTTGGCGAAAGTTACTTTTTTGTCCAAAGACGATTGGTATTGAATTTGGAGGAAATCGGTTCAGATTTAAATATAGCCTCCATACAAATATCCTTATAATTTACACTATTACCGCTCTAGAATGTACATTTTACATGGGATCATGACAAAATTTTCAGGATCATGTTATATTTGAACAGGTAAAGGGAAAGTGCACCAAATGGGTCCATGGTTTGATATAGCCCCCACACAAATGTACTTCCTATTTAAAATATTACTGCTCTAAAATGCACAGTTTACATTGGATCTTGATCAAATTTCCCACACAATGCTACATTTATACTAGAAACACTTATTTTGAAAGTCAGCTATATGGGTCAATGTTTTGGTATAGCCGCCATACAAATGAGCCTCAAGTTTACACTATTATTGCTCTAGAACCCACAGGGCCGACTTTTTAATGTGACGCCCTTATATATGGGCCCCCATTTATTATTACTCTTTTAGTACCCACAATTTTTGCAGATTATATTATATTATTGTTATGGCTAATATTTTTGTAGAACATATTTACCCTCTAACTACCCCTCATAACGACATTTTTTGGCTTTATTTTAACAAATTGTAAAAAACACCCCGAAAAGGGGGAAGGGCGGGTATGAAATGTTCTACAAAAATGTTGGCCATAAAATTTTACTATATATGTCAGAACACACCATAACCCAAAACTTAACACAAACGCAAAAAATCAATAAAATTCAAGATTGCCCATAACGACTTCTGGATTTTGATATGCTAGAACGCCCTAATTTGTAAGGTTCGGAAATAAAATGCATGAGCCAAAAAATGGGGGTGGTGGGGTGAGTGTAACTGGGCGCTCATCGGGGTCAAAGGTAAAATACAGGAAAAATACCAAAACTCTTCGGAGTCGCCCACAGAAGGGTTAAATGTAAGACCGACCCCCACTATTTTCCCTCCCCAATATTCATTTCGAACACACATACCCTCTATCCCCACTCGTTACGCGGGCCCTCAAAAAAGTATAAAAATGATATAAAATGTTCAATTTTAGCTTACAAATAATAAACCGGTTCGACAAGTCTCACCGGTTTTTTTTATACACTCCACGAGAGTATTATGTCTTTGTACATTTGTTTGTAACACCCAAAAGGAAACGAGATAGACCCATTGTTAATTATACCGATCGACTTAGAATCACTTTTTGAGTCGATTTAGCTATGTCCGTCCGTCCGCCCGTCCGTCTGTCCATCTATTTTTGTAATCACTATACTGGTCGCAATTGTAGACATAACTGAATGAAACTTTGCACAATGAAGTTTTTCGGGACAAGGACGAACGCTATTTAATTTGAAGAAAATCGGTTCTGATTTAGATATAGCCCCCATACGAATTTCACTCCCGATTTGACTCTTTTCACTCTAGATACCACATATTACAACAGATTTTCTTTAAAATTGGCAAAACATCTTATATTTCAACTAGAAACACCTGTGTTAAAAATGTGTTAGATCGGTTCAGATTTATATATAGCTCTCATACAAATTTCGCTCCCGATTTGACTTTTTCCGCTCTAGAAACCACATATTGTATCAGATTGTCTTCAGATTTGGTAATACATCTTATATTTAAACTAGGAACATCTACGGTGAAAATAGGTCAAATCGGTTCAGATTTATATATAGCTCCCATACAAATTTCGCTCCCGATTTGACTTTTTCCACTCTAGAAACCACATCAGCTTGTCTTCAGATTTGGCAAAACATCCTATATTTAAACTAGGAACATCTACGGTGAAAATAGGTCAAATCGGTTCAGATTTAGATATAGCCCCCATATAAATGTCGCTCCCGATTTGACTTTTTCTGCTTTAAATGCCACATATTGTACTCGATTTTCTTTAAATTTGGCACAACATCTTATAATCTAACTGGAAACACCTATGCAGAAATTGGGTAAGATCGGTTCAGATTTAGATATAGCCCCCTACAAATGACGTTCTCGATTTGACATTTTCCGCTCTAGAAACCACATATTGTACTCGATTTTCTTTAAATTTGGCACAACATCTTATAATTTTACTAGAAACACCTATGCTGAAATTGGGTAAGATCGGTTCAGATTTAGATATAGCCCTCATATAAATGTCGCTCCCGATTTGACTTTTTCCGCTTTATATGCCACATATTGTACTCGATTTTCTTTAAATTTGGCACAACATCTTATAATGTAACTAGAAACACCTATGCAGAAATTAGGTAAGATCGGTTCAGATTTAGATATAGCCCCCATACAAATGACGCTCTCGATTTGACATTTTCCGCTCTAGAGACCACATATTGTACTCGATTTTCTTTAAATTTGGCACAACATCTTATAATTTTACTAGAAACACCTGTGCTGAAATTGGGTAAGATCGGTTCAGATTTAGATATAGCCCCCATATAAATGTCGCTCCCGATTTGACTTTTGCCGCTTTAAAAGCCATATATTGTGTTCGATTTTCTATAAATTTGACACAACATCTTATAATCTAACTAGAAACATCTGTGGCTAAAGCGGGATAGATCGGTTCAGATTTAGATAAAGCCGCCATGCAAATGTCGCTCCCGATTTGACTTTTGCGCTATAGAAACCACATATTGTACCCGATTTTCTTTAAAATGGGCACAACATCTTATAGTCCAACTAAAAAACCTATGGTGAAAGTGGGTAAGATCGGTTCAGATTTAAATATAGCCCAAATATAAATGTTGCTCCCAAAAGTTTAACCAAGTTTTGGCCAAAATATACGTATTATATTTCACCTATTTCGTTCCAGGTTTCAGTATATCCGCATACAAATGTCATTTTTTCCAAACACATTCATACAGGATACAAAAAAACCTTCCCGTTTTCATTTTTTCACCGAATTGAATTGTACTCGGATAGAAAGTGGAGTGTATCATATAGTCGGCCCCGCCCGACTTTAGACTTTCCTTACTTGTTTTCAAATTTAAAAAACGAAACCCGTTTTTTTTTAATTGTAAATTTTCGAACAAACCGAAACCGTTTTCCCGAAAAGGGCCGAGCATTCCCGGAAATTTAAGCAATCAGTATTTTTCATCAGTTAATGAAAATGTGGTCGAAATATCACTAATGGCAGATTCGTCAAAACATAAAATTAATTTATAAACATAAAATATATATTAAATAATGTTATTAAAAAAGAATATACATTGTTTTATTAAAATAAATACAATTGTTTTTATTTATGTACTACTGGAAAAATATGTAGCGTGCGTCACATGGAGTTCACGGCTTTTCATAAAAAACTACAACAATTTTTGTCTGTAAATAATTTTTTATAGAATTCTCTTATATTCATCTTTCTTATAGGTATTTCATTTTGTTTGCTTTATTATGCAAAATTTGCTAAAAATTACGAAAACATAAGTTAACCTTCAAAGCAACTTCCATTTTTTGTAGCGTGCGTCACAATAATTTGTGATAATTTTTTTTCACAACTTATACCTGTTACAAATTTGTTTATGGCATTCGAATGAACACTCATATCCCACTAAACACTATGTATACGTTGAAAATATCTATTTGAAAGACCAAAGAATTGTTATATTAGCGTTCGTCACGCAGGATTTGCCCATATTGCAACCCTTAAGTATTATTTTTTGGCGAAGCAATTTCCGTAAAAAATTAACTTAAAAATGGATCGACAATTGTTAGTAGTAGAGTAGCCTAACTCCTTTAATCTTTATATAATTGGCTTTAAAAATTTATTATCTTTTTTTGCTTTCAGATTTCACTTTTTACCATTCTAGACAATTGATACTGGACACATTCCACAAAATTTTAAGTTTAAGCTAGGAACCATTCACGATTGTCTACAGTATGCCTTGGACTTCTTTGAAATTATATTTCAAGCAAATTTGGTCAAATTTAGCACATCAAATTTAATTTTGTCATTAATTATTATTTACTAAAAATTTACTAATTATTAAACATGTAATATTTTAAATTTGAACTACCGATTATTTTGACTTTGTTTGTAGGTAGAATAATATTAATTTTTATTTTCAGGTTTATGTTTGGCATTTGCAAAATGGAACGCTATACACTCGTATAAAATTTGGAACTATTAAAAACTTACTTCCAAAGTAGTGAGTCTTTAACGTAAACTGTAAGAAATTTAGGTGGAATTTTTTTCAGTTCAGCCTTCACGAAGCTCATTTTCATATCGGTGGCTATGTCAATAAGCAAAATTGCCACATATGGGGTTCAAAGAGCCTATTGAGAAGCCAATGCATCCACAACGAGTCAATGTTTGATGTGGATTTTGGGCTGGTGGCATCATTGGGTCATGCATTGAAAAATTGGGTTGATAGAATGAGGTACTGCCGAGCCAGTCGTGGTATGAATATCATATGAATGATATTGTGTTCCACTATTAAATGACAAAGTTCAACCTTTCCAATAAAACCAGAAATTTGAAGAAAATAATCGGCACTTTTTATAGCCGATTCTAATTAAAATTTTAAATGTCCATAAAGTCACACCTCCGTCTTGGATTATTTGCGGCATTAAACTTTCACAGATTTTTTAATACAACTTAGGTGATGTTATGGTTGGAGAGTATAGAATAGTCTGCCCGCTAGACTTAATCTGCCAACAATCGTTATTTAACGAACTCAAAATTTGTAAATAAATTTGCACTCTATTAAATATAGATGCAAAATGGTCTTGAGCCATGACAATATCCCAGTTCATATCAAATATTGATTGCAGACCAAAAAAATACAAACGAAAAACTAAAACAAATGAGCGTTGGCACGGCAGATGTATTGCTGGGTAACTATACCTGCATATACACATACTTACATATGCAACTCAATGAGATGCTTGTAAGATGGCATGTGTACTTTATTACTTGGTGCGATTTTTTAAACGCAAATGCGGCAAGTGAGTTGTGCTTCTCGTTCGTTTGTGAGACTCATCTCTTTATAGAGGCCGGGTTTGATGTTGAAAAGTCGCTGCGAAGCCACTTGAAAAGACTTTTGACATTATCGAAATCATGATCGTGGTAGTCTGCAGCCAAGTAATAAATGTCACCATGCCATTTGTAAATAAATTTGCACTCTATTAAATATAAATGCAAAATGGTCTTGAGCCAGGACAATATCCCAGTTCAAATCAAATATTGATTACAGACCAAAAAAATACAAACGAAAAACTAAAAGAAACTGCAAACCCTAATCCGGGAGCGAAATTTGTATGGGAGCTATAGTAAATCTGAACCGATCTGTCCCATTTTCACCATGTGTGCTCTAGTTGAAATATAAGATATTTTAAAGAAAATCTGTCAAAATATGTTGCTTATAGAGTGGAAAAGTGAAATCGGGAGTGAAATTTGTGTGGGAGCTATATATAAATCCGAACCGATCTGACCCAATTGCACCATGGCTGTTTCTAGAACAAATTTAAGATATTTAGCCTAATTTGAAGAGGATCTGCTAAAATATGTGGTTTCTAGAGCGGAAAAACTCAAATCGGGAACGAAAATTGTATGGGACCTATATTTAAATCTGAACCGATCTAACACATTTTTACCACAGGTGTTTCTAGTTAAAATGTAAGATGTTTTGCCAATTTTGAAGAAAATCTTTTCTAATATGTGGTATCTGGAGTGAAAAGAGTCAGATCGGGAGTGAAATTCGTTTGGGGGCTATATCTAAATCTGAACCGAGTTTCTTCAAATTAAATAGCGTCGATCGGTATACTTAACAATGGGTATATCTCCCTTCCTTTTGAGTGTTACAAAGAAATGCACAAAGACATAATACCCTCGTGGAGTGTATAACAATATTATGCATACTTTATTTTTTATTTCTTACTAAAATTCCAATTTTCGCCGAAGGTACCTTTAGATTTGTACTCTCGTTAAGGAAATGTTCAATTAAAGGACATAATGGATGCACCCGTCTACATTCTTGAGTATTTTTTTAATTATTTTTTAAATAAAAATCTTGTGAAAAGTGACAAGAATACATACAGATACAGATTGACTTTTACCAAAGAAGGGAGAGTTAGCAATATTATTTGGCTCTGTTTTTATACCCTCCACCTCCAGGATGGGGGTATATTCACTTTGTCATTCCGTTTGTAACACCTTAAAATATCCATCGGAGACCCCATAAAGTATATATATTCTGGGTCGTGGTAAAATTCTAAGACGATTTAGCCATGTCCGTCTGTCCGTCTGTCTGTTGAAAGAACGATAGCGGCCGAACGAAATGAGCTAGGAGGTTCAAATTTTTCCTAAATGTGTCTTATGGTTGCAGATCAGTTGGGATTGAAAGTGGGCGAAATCGGCCCACAAGGACTGAAAATACCCCTAATATTTAGAGTATTTCAGCATGTTTTTTGAACATAATAGCTTGTATTTACTTGATATTTGCAATTCGCATTCCCTTTATAGCATAAAAGGGCACCATAGAGTGATTTTTATTTGTAGTTATAGTTCCTATCAAACGACAACAGATAGAAACACGAAATTTGGCGTGTACACACCTCTAATAGAGTAGATATATAATATACAAGTATTTTTTCTAAATTTGTACTTTTAAGAGGTTAAATGGGGATAGAGGGATAAAAATAGTACCAACCAAACGGCTGCACCTAGAGTAATGAAATTCGGTGTATATATTCCTCTGATTGCGTACACACATAAAATAAAGGAAATTTTCGAAATTCGTACTTTTAGGGTGTAAAATGGAAAAAGGGGAAACAAATGGATGCAGCTAGAACCATGAAATTCGCGGTATACATTCCTCTGACTGAGTGACACGAAAAAAAACGTTTTTCAAATTCGTACTTTCAAGGGATTCATTGGGAGCAGAGGGGTAAAAATGGTACCAACTAAAAGGCTACAGCTAGAATGATGAAATTTTCGAAAGTCGTACTTTTAAGGAGTAATATGCGAAAAAGGGAATAAAATTGGTACCAACAAAATGGCCGCAGATAGTATCATGCAATTGGGTATATATAGATATTCCTCTGAGTGCATAGCCACGTAAAATATTTTTTTTTTTACAAATTCGTACTTTATTTTGTTGCTTTTACGACAAAAAATGGTAGAATCATGAAGTTGTCTTATACTGCGTACGTGAGAGATAAGGTATTTTCAAAATGTATACTTGTGAATATAAAATAGATGGAAATACAACCAACCAAAGGACTGCAGCTGAAAATACACTCTCTATCCCCCAATATTTAGGGTATTTATGATTGCTGCCTTATATTTACTTTATGAATTGAAGTATTACTTCCATTATATATACATAGTATAAAAATATTGGTAGCCTTGGCTTATTAATTAATTTTCTGATTTTCATATATTGAAATTTGTTGCGGACATTCCTCTTGTAGCTTGGAAGCACCACAAAAAAAAATAAATGTTTTAGCGGGCGAAATGGGATAAAAATTGATAAAATATGGTACCAATGATACGACAACAGCTAGAATCATGAAATTCTGTGTGTACATCCCTCTAATTGCATAAGCACGTAAAATAGAGGGATTTTTCGAAATTCGTACTTTTAAGGGATATAATTGAAAAAGAGGGATAAAAATGGGACCTTCCAAACCGCTGAAGTTGATATCATGAAATTCGGTGTATATATTCGATGTGTATTCGGTGGTCTGACTATGAAGACTCGAAACAAAAAGGTTTTTTTCCAAATTTGTACATTTGGGCGGAGAATGGGGTGAATGGGGATGTCTTTAAAATTTTTACTTTTCTTATCAAAATAATTCAGTCACTTTGTCTGTATCTGAAAATGCTTCTCCCTAATGGCGACTGACAATCGCCTAATATTTTCGGCATGTTCACTTTCACAATTACAGCATTGTAAAGAGTGATTTTTTTGAGGTTAGGATTTTCATGCATTAGTATTTGACAGATCACGTGGGATTTCAGACATGGTGTCAAAGAGAAAGATGCTCAGTATGCTTTGACATTTCATCATGAATCGTCTTACAAACGAACAACGCTTGCAAATTATTGAATTTTATTATCAAAATGCGTGCTCTGTTAAGAAAGTTCATTGCGCGCTTCCATTTTATGGTCAGTTTAATCGACCCACTGAAGCGGCTATTCGGGCTATTGTGACTAAATTTCGCACCAAATTTACATTGTTGGACATTAAACCACCAACACGCTTACGTAGAGTGCGAACTGAAGAAAATATCGCAGCTGTATCGGCCAGTGTTAATGATGACCACCAATTTTCGATTCGTCGCCGTTCGCACCAATTGGGTCTCTGTTACTCAAAAACGTGGAAATGCCAAAATTGGACTAAGCGGATGGACCACCTAAGACGCAGCCGCGGTCAACATTTAAATGAAATTATCTTCAAAAAGTAAATGTCATGGACCAATCTAACGTTTCAAATAAAGAACCGATGAGATTTTGCAAATTTTATGCGTTTTTTTTAAAAAAAAGTTATCAAGCTCTTAAAAAATCACCCTTTATTTATTTATAGTAGTAGATTTTAAACAGTGTGCATAAGTATACATTATAGTTTGAAATAGTAATCAAATATAGTAATGTACATAAACATATCACAATTTCCGTAATATGGTTCTGTACTTCTATGTCGACATCCTTTAATCTGCTGGTAATACTGTGGTATGGACTCCGTGGTGGAGGGTATATAAGATTCGGCCCGGCCGAACTTAACGCCTTCTTACTTGTTTCATATATATTTATTTTTTTCATATTTATGTTTGCACACGCATTTATTTAGCCAACTATAATTTTTCTTACGCCACTGCACCAGACTCTCGCCAAATAGTGGCAAATATTTCTTTCGTTCTTTCTTTTCAAATGATTGTGATATAAAAAGTAGACACATTTCGTATGGAATTATGCAAATTACTCTCGATTCGAATGTAAACTGAAATTTAACAATTTCATTACTGCACGTTACATTGTCGATAAAAAAGAAGCAACAACAGCAACATTTTGGAACCTCATCAATATTTCAGTTTGAAGAAAAGGGAAACCGAAACCCAAACCATATGCACGTACGTACATACCAATAAAAACAATGTCTCCTTCGGCATCTTCGCCTCCTTCTTCTGTGTGTGAGAGGGGAGGTGGTGGAGTTGCTATCCATATCCTCGGCTCCCTTGATTGTTGTTGTTGTTGCTGTTGTTATCAGTGGTTGTGGCAATAACTTATACGGAGGAGCAGTGGCTGCGGTAGCAGCAACAGTGACAGTAGTGCTACTACCCAAAGTACTTTGAATAACATTTTCCAATATAATGACGTATACAGATACGAATGTACACACGCTCACACACACACATGTAGACAGGAATACGTATTTGTATGTCTACAGACTCTACAGACTCTAGCCATTGAATTATAACTAGAGTAATCAAAGAACTAGGGTTAAAGAGACGGCCAGAGGACATTGGCAGAACAATGAAAATATATGGATTATTTGATACTTCTTGAGCAGATATAGCATAAGTATTTTAGGTAATAGCAATAAGGGGAACATTTGTATACCCTCCACCATGACATTGTGTATTTTGCATTTATGGTTCAGAATCAAAATGCATCGACCAAAATTCAATAATTTTTGTTCTGGAAAACATTGTTGAGTTCTGTAAGAAATTGATATTAGAAAATGTCTCCAGGATTATTATAAGATATAAACATTGGATATTTTTTTAGAAATTAGCTACTTTTCACATTTTTCGATTTCAAAGAATAGTATAATTCTTATTTTAATTATGCCGCCAAAACTTGTTTGTAATAAAGATTTAGAAAAATACCCTTTTTGAAAAAAATACGACTTTGGATCAACATAACTTTTTACCCTTGAAAGGGTAACTTTTGCCTGCACCAAATTGCACCCTTTGATGATAGGATACATATAGTGCAAAAAGTCAAAAAATGCAGCTTCATACCTCGACTTACTTATTGTTTAAAGCCGGCACCAATTCTCAAAAGACGCATGGTTGTAATTCAATGGCCCACTACCCTCGGTATATTCGAGTATATGCTATGGGGTACAATATGAATGGATGAATGTGAATGTCCACATGTCTGTGTGTGTGTGAGTATGTACGTATGTCTGATTGTGTTACAGTTGTTGCTGCCTTTTTTTGTGCGGCACACAAAGTGTCATTCCGAAATGTACGTGATTCAATTATAAAATGCGGTTTTCAAATCGTTGAAAAATTTATGTATTTTCATTTTATGTACATCCGGAACATTTTGCAATGTTGTCGACGACATCTTTCCGACTCTGCTTTCGATTATCCCCTACATTAGGCGCAATAGCTCATTTGACTAAGGATTTCCATATGCATTGTGTGATGAGAAATTTTCCAAATAACTAGTTTAGAATGTTAAACTACGCAAGTGTGTTAAGGGCAAATTAAGGTTGGAGTTCATTCAGGTATTTGCCAATCGAAGAATGCTTAACTATAGTAGGCATTCGATTTGCGACCTCATGCATGCTGACTAATGAAATTTCAAATAAATGCACAGTGGTAAAAAGAATTGGAACTACTAGCAAAGCAAAATTTTCGCAATTTTACTGGAGGACCAAAAAAATTAATGGTATAAAAACCGTCTTTCGGGATATCTTTAAAATGCAAATATGCAATTAGATTATGAAGAAAGTAGCCAAAAATATAGACTACACAGTGAAAATAATTGATTTATTTAAACAAATTTGAATATTGATTATAATGTAATACATTTTTTGAGAATGTTTTTTTTGTATGTCCAATCCAAAAATCAATTTTTTATTTTTGTGATGTTCAACCTTTTGCACTTCAAGTGACGATATGCTTCCAACAGCAAATTTGATTTTTTTTCGATTCTGAATGAAGATCGTTCAAATTGAAATCACATAGGAAGACTTTGTGTAGGAAAAGTAATTCAAGGTAGTACAACTAAAAAACAAGATAGGTCAGGCTATTTCGACTATATGGTAACCTCCACTTATTACCTGATTACAGGGATGCTTTAAACTATCAACTTTAGTTTAATGACAGTCAGACGGCTTGTGTACACGATAACTCTCGAAAGATTGAAAGAATCGATTCAAACTTTTCACATCGTAATATTTTTCTCAAACTTAGTTAAAGTTTGAAGATGGGCGAAATTGTCACGCCCCTTCTGGTAACTCCCACACAAAATTACCATATGATGCTTTAAACTATCAAATTTAGTTTAATGACAGCCAGACGGCTTGTGTACACGATAACTCTCGAAAGATTGAAAGAATCGATTCAAACTTTTCACATCGTAATATTTTTCTCAAACTTAGTTTAAGTTCGAAGATGGGCGAAATTGTCACGCCCCTTCTGGTAACTCCCACACAAAATTACCATATTCCCTTTTTAAATTAAAGTTTTTATAATCACTTTAAGCGAACATAATTTGGAGGGGTTTGCCATGCCCCTTCTAGTACCTCCAACACAAATCACCATAAACTACACAAAATTAAAACGGTTATAACTTATAACGGATGATCCGAATACTCTGAAATTTTACGTTCGGCAAATATTTTTATATTCATTTCATTCACCTGACATATGGGCGATATTGTTACACCCCTTCTGGTACCTCCCACACAAATTGTCGTTTTGTCAAAATAAAACTAATATAAATTCCATTCGGCTAGTCGAATTCAGTTGCAATTTGATATTTGAAAATGATTTTATAATCACTCTAAACCTAGAAAATATGTATGCATATACCACACCCTTCTAGTACCTCTCATACAATTTAAATTCTTTATAACTTCCATGCCGGGGCGTGGAATCCACCATGACTTGATATTTGATCATGTTTTTACAGCTGTTTTAAAAATGTGGAAGCTGGGAGCATGTGCCACAAACCTTCCAGTACCTTTCACGTAAATTATCCGAAGCATATGGTATCTGAGAGTGAGGGTATATATAAGTCAGTTTAGCCGACTGAAGCTTACTTACTTGTTTTATATGCCTTTTGCTAAAACGTCATTCTTTATATACTAGAGTAAAAACCTACCACCAGATCGGGTGGGAGATGGCAACTATATAAAACCGATCTTTCTAGATCACATTCCAACATGGAATAATAGCGTTTTTCTGATTTCATCAGGCTACCGTATTCGCCCGATTCAACGGCTCCTGACTTTTTTGTCTTTGGGACTGACTAAAGGGTGAGGTAAGATATACCAAAAAGCTTGTTTATGGCTTCAACAGCTTAATGCCAATATTCGAGTAGAAGTGAGAGCTGTGGGTCCGGAAACTCTACGATAATTTGTTGAAAACGCAATATTCGATTGAGTCGATGAAAACTAACAAAAGCAAATATTTCCAAACTGTAATCTAAATTGTTATAAGTGTTAATGTTAGTTAAAACAATTTTTTTTCAGTCTGCCAAACCGACTTATGTATATTAGGATGGATCACGCACATAAATTGCAGCGTTTACCCCACAGAAATGAAGATTGGATTGATTAATGATGACCTGCAAAATATTTCGTCACTGGATCAAGCCATCTGTGAGCTAAACGATCCTGAAAACACCTCTAAAAATCATTTTTTTCCGGTGTAATTTTTTATACGCTCCACGAGAGTATTATGTCTTTGTGCATTTGTTTGTAAAACCCAAAAGAGTTAGACCCACAGTTTATTATACAGATCGGCTTAGAATCACTTTCTGAGTCGATTTAGCAATGCCCGTCTGTCCGTCTGTTTGTTCGTCTGTCCATCTATTGTTGTAATCAAATTACAGGTCGCAATTATAGTCCGATCTTAACAAAAATTGGCACAAGTCAGTTTTGTGCATCAAGAACGAACGCTATTTAATTTGAAGCAAATCGGTTCAGATTTAGATATAGCCCCCATACAAATCTCGCTCCCGATTTGACTTTTTCCGCTTTAGAAACCACATATTGTACCCGATTTTCTTTAAATTTGTCACAACATCTTATAATTCAACTAAAAACACCCATGGTGAACGTGGGTAAGATCGGTTCAGATTTAGATATACATTTTTTATATATATACAAATGTTGCTCCCAAATGTTTAACCGATTTTGGCCATACTTTACATATTATATTTCATCTATAAACATACATAGTGAATGCGGGTCACATCGTTCCATGTTTCAATATACCCCCATGCAGATGTCCTTTCCGATTTAAATTTTTTTGTCAAACACATACATTTACAGGATACAAAAATCCTTCCCGATTTCAATTTTTTACTGAATTGAATTATAATAGGATAGCAAGTGAAGTGTATCATATAGTCGGCTCCGTCCGACTTTAGCCTTTCCTTACCTGTTTTATGTTGCAGTTTTGTCCAATTTTTTCTGAATTAATAGACCCTTGGAAGCACTTTAAATAAAAACAAGTAAGGAAAGGCTAAAGTCGGGCGGGGCCGACTATATAATACCCTACACCACTCCCTGCGTATATACATCGCTTTTATTACTAAACCCAGGTGTTTCATGGGAGCAATTTTATGTAGTTCATATAAATTATACAGTATAAATTCATCTTTAGTCATATTTAACGAATATGGTAAATAATTGATCCAATTTTCCGGCAGACAAATACAAATTATACAGTAGTAATAGGATGAATCGGACCGACATTTGAAAGGAGGCCTACAACAACACCGGCTCAAAACATGGGCCTATATATTTCTCATTCACTGTAGGTATTCATAGTTGAAATATATCATGATTCGATGTAAGACGTAGTTTCTAGAGCTGTATTAGAGTAGAATGGGTTATTGGGTTATTCCAAAGTGTGCATACGTGTTTCTAGTTGGATTATAAGATGTTCTGCAAAATTTAAAGAAAGTCGTTTCTAGAGCGGAAAATGTGAAATCGGGAGCGACATTTGTATGGGGGCTATATCTAAATCTGAACCGATTTCCTCCAAATACAATACCGATGGTCCTTGGCCAGAAAAAATAACTTCTGCCAAGTTTCATGACAATCGGACAACAATTGCGACCTGTAGAGTGCGAACAAGCTTAGATGGACAGCAGACGGACAGACAGACGGACGGACGGACAGACATCGTTAAATCGACTCAGCTGGTGATTCTAAGCCGATCGGTATACTTTAAGGTGGGTCTAGCTCGATTATTTCTTGGTGTTACAAACATTTGGCGCGAAACTAACTTATAATACCGTAGACCACGAAGTGGTGTAGGGTATAAAAATATTCTTTATAAAATATTAACACCAAATACGAAAAATTGTTCACTCGTCACTATGAAAAATCACAAAAAATTACTATAAATGTCCAATAATTCGACAATTAAGTTACTCTAAGACGATAATCAAAATTTATATTTAAAGTACTTCCGCGGGTCTATTAATTCAGAAAAAATTGGACAAATATGCAAAGTAATGTTGACGCGAAGCATCACCTAATTTGTAAATGTATACTCTTAAGTAGAAATCGGAACAACAAGCGATTAAAATGGTACCCGCCAATGTATCAAATAAGGTATACATTACTCTGACGTGCAATACAGAAGTATTGCATCAAGATATGTTCTTTAAAGGAAAATAGGGTAACAATTGGTACCAAGCTAGAATCGAGAAATTAGGTGTTTGTATATTCCTCTGACCTTTAAAGGAAAAGCATACATATTTTATAGGTTTAAAGTGATTACATTTTTAAATCTAAAATTGCAACACTTTACACTTTTTTCTATCCCAAATAATATACCAGAAACTCCCTAGAGTGATGGTATAATTATCTCAGCTTAAGAAAGAAACGGGAAATAATTTTCTGCTTTATATGATTTTTGTAAGAAAATTGTTTCAATTTTTGTGCCTATTGACTACGTATAAATTGATGGCACAATATAAGTTGATTTTTTTAATTTGTACAAGGAGGACAAAAATTAATTCGGTGTATAAATTGCTTCGGCTATGTAGGATCTGGCAACGAATGTGTAGTTGTGTGGTTCTCCTCATCTCCTTTCACATGGATCGCTAATCAAGCAACACAAAAAGAAGAAAAAATATTTTTTTTTTCGAAAAATCTCAATTTTTAGGAAATTTGACGTTTTCTATGTGAAAGTGAAAGTAGCATATAAGCATAAAGTGGGCGTATAAGATGTAACATATATGAAAAACATCCCTAAACAAGATAAAAGATGTTGTTTACTATAGTATTCTTGATATAAATCATTCTCCAGTTTTCATTACTCAAATAGAATTATCGTACTACATCTGATCGATATGAAAAGTGAGACACTTGTATTGTGGATGAAAAAGAGAACGAGATGATGATGTTGTGATGGGAGAGCAGAAGGGTTTGGGTGACGAATCTGGAATTCCTATATTAACTTCTTATCTTCAAAATGTTGTATATTGCCCTCGTGCAGAATTTGGTCTAATATTTTACTATTCCAAACTGTGTATACATAATGTGACCGATATGATACACATCGAAATAATACTTCAAGTCTTCGAGATTTGACGGAGTTCTAACTTAGTCCAATCTTACTACCAAAATAGACAACCCGCTTAAAATGACAAAAGAAAATATAATTGTCGACTTGGGTAACCTACTACTGTGATATATATGGATCTTTTGATCCCTCAAAATTCAAAGAAAGATCCATATATGATGACGTCTATAGAAAGTTGAGTGATTGTATTTTGATTTGAAAGTCGCATTTATATAAGTCAATTCCAGTACGCGTGGCCATGTGTTCCTATAAAAAACAATAAACAACAGCTCTTCTACTGTACTTCTTTAGTGTGTCAAAGTAGGTAGAGCTTTACCATTCTTTGGAAGGATTATGCTGTTAAATATGTCTGGTCAAATATGCCTCACATGAAAAGCTGTAATTGCAAAAATATTTATTAAATTCATCCGTATTATAAATTTTGGGAATGGATTCCCACTCCCAAAAAAGAATTGTATGGGAAATTAATGTTAAATTATGGGAACATTGGCTAATATTAACGAATATTGAACTACTGGCCAAAAATAAAAGAAAGGGTATTAAAAACCAATACAAATTGTTCTTTCCATTTTCCAAAAATTGTCAAATATATAGGGGTGATCGAATGACTGAACAAGCCGGCAAATCAGCCGAAAGCCGCCCCCGACGACCCATTTTGGGTAGCGCCACCGCCGCCGATAATTATGGGTCGGCTTGTAACTCTGTATTTTACGTGTCTACGCAGTTAGAGGGATTACACACCAAATTTCATCATTCTAGCTGTAGCCGTGTAGTTGGTACTATTTTTATCCCTCTGTTCCTATTGTATCCCTTTGAAAAAACCTTTTTATTTTTCGTGTCTACGCAGTCAGAGGAATGTTTATGCCGAATTTTATGATTTTATTTGCAGCCGTTTGGTTGGTACAACTTTTGTCCCCTTTTTCTTTTTTACTCCCTAAAAGTACGAAATTCGAAAAATCCTCATATTTTATGTGTCTACGCTATCAGCCAATGTATACACCGAGTTTCATGATTCTAGGTGCAGCCGTTTCGTTGGTACAATTTTTATTCCTCTATTCCCATTTTACCCTTTAAAAGTACGATTTTGGAAAAAATAATTTCATATTATGTATCTACTACATTAGAGGAATGTTTGTGCCGAATTTCGTTTTTCTAGCTCTTGTCATTTGATAGGTACCATTTTTATCCCTTTTTGCCCCATTTCACCCCCTACAAATAAAATTACTTTATGGTGCGCGTTAATGCTAAAGAGTGATTTTTTTGAGGTTAGGATTTTCATGCATTAGTATTTGACAGATCACGTGGGATTTCAGACATGGTGTCAAAGAGAAAGATGCTCAGTATGCTTTGACATTTCATCATGAATAGACTTACTAACGAGCAACGCTTGCAAATCATTGAATTTTATTATCAAAATGCGTGCTCTGTTAAGAAAGTTCAGAAAGAAAGAAATTGTGTTCAGCGACGAAGCTCATTTTTGGCTCAATGGGTACGTAAATAGGCAGAATTGTCGATTTTGGAGTGAATATCAGCCAGAAGCATTGCAAGAGCTACCAATGCATCCAGAAAAAGTCACAGTTTGGTGCGGTTTATGGGCTGGTGGCATCATTGGACCGTACTTCTTCAAAGATGATGCGAATCGTAACGTAACTGTGAATGGTGAGCGCTACCGTGAGATGATATCCAACTTTTTTTTGCCCAAAATGGAAGAACTGAACTTGGTTGACATGTGGTTTCAACAAGATGGCGCTACATGCCACACAGCTCGCGATTCTATGGCCATTTTGAGGGAAAACTTCGGAGAACAATTCATCTCAAGAAATGGACCGGTAAGTTGGCCACCAAGATCATGCGATTTGACGCCTTTAGACTATTTTTTGTGGGGCTACGTCAAGTCTAAAGTCTACAGAAATAAGCCAGCAACTATTCCAGCTTTGGAAGACAACATTTCCGAAGAAATTCGGGCTATTCCGGCCGAAATGCTCGAAAAAGTTGCCCAAAATTGGACTTTCCGAATGGACCACCTAAGACGCAGCCGCGGTCAACATTTAAATGAAATTATCTTCAAAAAGTAAATGTCATGGACCAATCTAACGTTTCAAATAAAGAACCGATGAGATTTTGCAAATTTTATGCGTTTTTTTAAAAAAAAAAGTTATCAAGCTCTTAAAAAATCACCCGATATAAGCGGAATGCGCATACCAAATGTCAAGTAAATATAAGCAGACATATTCAAAAATAAGCTGAAATATTCTAAATATTAGGAGTATTATCAGTCCTTGTGAGTGTTTTCAAGGTTTTACAAACAGAATAACAAACTTAGTATACCCAATCAAGGTTTTACAAACGGAATGGCAAACTTAGTGGAGGGTATAAAACAAAGTTCTAATTAATGATTTTAAGTTCTTGCAGATCTAAGTGGCACATGTGTTTTTATACACTCCACGAGAGAATATGTCTTTGTGCATTTGTTTGTAACACCCAAAAGGAAGCGAGATAGACCCATTGTTAAGTATACCGATCGACTTAGAATCACTTTTTGAATCGATTTGTCTGTCCGTCTGTCCATCTATTCTTGTAATCAAAGTTCAGGTCGCAATTATAACCAGAACCAAACGAAACTTTTTGCAACGCAGTTTTTCGGGATAAGGACGAACGCTATTTAACTTGAAGAAAATCAGTTCAGATTTAGATATAGCCCCCATACGAATTTCACTCCCGATTTGACTTTTTCTGCTGCAGAAACCACATATTTTAACAGATCTTCTTCTAAATTGGCAAAACATCTTATATTTCAACTAGAAACACCCGTTGCAAAAATAGTTCAACTCTCAATTTGAGTTTTTTCCGCTCTAGAAACCACAAATATTATCAGATCTTCTTCAAATCTTGCAAAATATCTTATATTTCTAGTAAAAGCACCCATGGTGAAAATAGGTCAGATCGGTTCAGATTTATATATAGCTCCCACAAAAATTTCACTCTCGATTTGACTTTTTCCACCCTATAAATCACATATTTTAATAGATCTTCTTTAAGTCTAGCAAAATATCTTATATTTCAACTAGAAACATTCGTGATGAAAATTAGTCAGATCAGTTCAGATTTAGATATAGTCTCCATACGAATTCTACTCCCGATTTGATTCTTTTCACTCTAGATACCACATATTTTAACAGATTTTCTTCAAATTTGGCAAAATATCTTATATTTCCACTAGAAACATCCAGGGTGCAAATGAGTCAGATCGGTTCAGATTTATATATAGCTCCCATACAAATTTCACCCTTAATTTGAGTTTTTTTCGCTCTAGAAACCACAAATTTTATCAGATCTTCTTCAAACCTTGCAAAATATCTCACATTTCAACTTGAAACACCCATGGTGAAAATATGTCAGATCGGTTCAGATTTATATATAGCTCCCATACAAATGTCGCCCCCGATTTGAATTTTGCCGCTCTTGAAATCGCATATTGTACCCGATTTTCTTCAAATTTAGCTTAACACCTTATAATCCAACTAGAAACTCTTATACAGAATGTAGGGAAGATCGGTTCAGATTTAGAAATAGCCCTCATACAAATATCTCTCCCGATTTGACTTTTGCCACTCTAGAAAATACATATTGTACCCGATTTACTTTAAATTTGCCACAACATCTTATAATCCAACAAAAACACCTATGCAGATATTGGGTAAGATCGGTTCAGATTTAGATATATCACTAATACAAATGTCGCTCCCGATTTGACTTTTGCCGCTCTAGAAAACGCATATTGTACTCGATTTTCTTTAAAATTGGAACAACACCTTATAATCCAACAAAAACACCTATGATGAAAATGGGTAAGATCGGTTCAGATTTAGATATAGCTCCAATACAAATGTTGATCCCAAATATTTAACCTATTTTGGCCAAACTATATATATTATATTTCACCTATTTCGTTCCAGTTTTCAGTTGTCAAACACATACATATACAGGATACAAAAATCCTTCCCGTTTTCTCTTTTTTACCGAATTGAATTGTATTCGGATAGAAAGTGGAGTGTATAGTATGTATAGTCGGCCCCGCCCGACTTTAGCCTTTCCTTACTTGTTTTTTAACATAAAATTCTTGAAAACTAAAAGTTCAATCGGTGCTATACTTTAAGTTACTTGAATACATTTATTAATAGCCGCTGGCAAAATAACATATACAGCATATTAAACATTGAAGTTATGTTTTCTCCAAACAGCCTTTGGTGCAGTTGGAACCTTATTGTTCTAAGGTGGCGAGAAACATTTTTCTCTTTTGGTTTGATGAATCAGTACATCTAATGCACGAACAAAATAAATTTTAGTTCTCTAACACAGATGCGAAATTAATCGAGCAAGCCAATCTTGCAAAGTCTAGGAAAATTGGGCTGCCATAAATAATTCGAATAAAACAATAAAAAAATAAATTTAGATTTAAACCACCCTTTGTTTTGTTCTTTGTAGGCCATGTTGAAGTCGTCATTGATCGTGCTGAAATGTGTTACCGATTTTTTATGTCCTGTTCCCTTTTTCTGCTTTAGAGGTATCCGTTCGTTCATTCATTCTGTGCCGTTGATGTTACTTTGTATGCGCACGCGAGCGGTGAACGTGACACCACCTTAGTGGTGCAGCATGGCAAAGAGACAAGGATGTGGCGAAAGCACAGAATGGGAATGATGGAATGGTGGAGTGGAAGGAGGTGAAACAAGGATTTTTGTGATTGTGACTACTGTACTTTATGACTATTTTTGAATGTTGTCGTTCGAAATGAAGAAAAACTATTGAACACACACACAGAGATACATTCAGCTACACAGACAGACACACGTATAAATACAATAAAGCACTCGACGTTACGAAACGGCAGTTAAGTTTAAATTGTGGCTTTGTTTAGATTTATTAAAAAGGAATCTATGGAAAAAGGAATACAGGACGCGTCTGACGTGGTTGTGTGTTACGAAGAGGTACGAAGAGCACTCACACTCCTCGTACTGCAAAACGACAGTAATGAAAAAACAATAATAATACACAGCACATAAAGGCGAGGGAACAGGTTTATCTTTCTCAACAGTTCGTGAAAATATTAATTTTTCGCAATTCAACGCATTCTCAATGTGTTACAGGCTCTTGACTCCATACAAAAGGAGCCGTTTTTAGTTGCCCCAGCAGAGTGGCATAGAGCTGCTGCTACAGCGATGTCCTTATCATTTTATGCTTTCGAAATGGCACCATTTAGCTCAAGTGGCCTATTCGTTTCGTTTAGAATTCAGTGAAATTCCCTAGCTGTAGGGCATGTTGACTCCAGATTTCCCAACCACTTCCCAATGATGATGGCGCAACGTTATTGGTGGCGAAGATGGTGATGATGATGACTGTGATGATGACGGTGATTGAGATGTTGAATGGCAAGTAGTTGTTGCCAAGTTCTGCGTGCAATCAATTGATAAATGTTTCATAGTGATTTGATTTACTTGAAATCTTTGTATTGGACGAGTTGGTGGGTTATAGGCCACCAACTGCAAAATAGATAACAGAATATTTAGCATACAAACAAGTAGTAAGGGATCTTCTTGTATAAGTAATATAAATGCACGGCAGATAACTACCTTTTTAGATTTCAAAATAAAGAACATCCCACTACAACGTAAATTTCGTTGGGATAATGCAATTTTTCACACTTTCCGGATTACATACCTTGAGCTTCTATAGTGCAACAGTATTGTTGCTGAGTACGTTTTCTAGCTTTTGCGTCGCAAATAAAGTTGGAGGGATGTGTATGTAAAGAGTGATTTTTTTGAGGTTAGGATTTTCATGCATTAGTATTTGACAGATCACGTGGGATTTCAGACATGGTGTCAAAGAGAAAGATGCTCAGTATGCTTTGACATTTCATCATGAATCGTCTTACAAACGAACAACGCTTGCAAATTATTGAATTTTATTATCAAAATGCGTGCTCTGTTAAGAAAGTTCATTGCGCGCTTCCATTTTATGGTCAGTTTAATCGACCCACTGAAGCGGCTATTCGGGCTATTGTGACTAAATTTCGCACCAAATTTACATTGTTGGACATTAAACCACCAACACGCTTACGTAGAGTGCGAACTGAAGAAAATATCGCAGCTGTATCGGCCAGTGTTAATGATGACCACCAATTTTCGATTCGTCGCCGTTCGCACCAATTGGGTCTCTGTTACTCAAAAACGTGGAAATGCCAAAATTGGACTAAGCGGATGGACCACCTAAGACGCAGCCGCGGTCAACATTTAAATGAAATTATCTTCAAAAAGTAAATGTCATGGACCAATCTAACGTTTCAAATAAAGAACCGATGAGATTTTGAAAATTTTATGCGTTTTTTTTAAAAAAAAGTTATCAAGCTCTTAAAAAATCACCCTTTATTACTGTCCAAAAAGGAAAAAATCGTAAAATTGACCTTCAATGTACGCAAGGGCGATATGTAACATGTAAGTAAGCTTCAGTCGGCTAAACCGACTTATTTATACCCTCACTCTCATATATACGGAAGTTATAAGGGTTTACATTAACGTAGGGCAGGATAATTTGTGTGGAAGGTACTAGGAGGTGCATAACACATGGTCCCAGCTTCCACATTTATAAAACAACTGTAAAAACATTATCAAATATCCAATCATAGTGGATTCAATGCACCCGTATAGATTGATATGAACGATTTAATATTGCCTAGGACAGAGACAATTGTGTGGGAGGTACAAGATGGGGTGTGGCTAAAGCGTAAATATTTATACACTCCACGAGAGTATTATGTCTTTGTGCATTTGTTTGTTACACCCAAAAGGAAGGGAGATAGACCCATTGTTAATTATACCGATCGGCTTAGAATCATTTTCTGAGTCGATTTAGCAATGTCCGTCTGTCCATCTATTGTTGTAATCACGATACAGGTAGCAATGTAGCCAGAACTGAACGAAACTTTGCACAACGAAGTTTTTCGGGACAAGGACGAACGCTATTTAATTTGAAGAAAATCGGTTCAGATTTACGAATTTCACTCCCGATTTGACTCTTTTCACTCTAGACACCACATATTTCAAAAAATTTTCTTCAAAAATGGCAAAACATCTTATTGTTCAACTAGAAACACCTGTGGTAAAAATGTGTTAGATCGGTTCAGATTTTTATATAGCTCCCATACAAATTTCGTTCCCAATTTGAATTTTTCCGCTCTAGAATCCACATATTTTAACAGATTTTCTTCAAAATTCGCAAAACACCTTATATTTCAACTGGAAACACCTGTGGTAAAATGTGTTAGATCGGTTCAGATTTTTATATAGCTCCCATACAAATTTCGTTCCCAATTTGAATTTTTCCGCTCTTGAATCCACATATTTTAATAGATTTTCTTCAAAATTCGCAAAACACCTTATAGTTCAACTAGAAACACCTGTGGTAAAAATGTGTTTGATCGGTTCAGATTTATATATAGCTCCCATACAAATTTCGCTCCCGATTTGAATGTTTCCGCTCTAGAATCCACATATTTTAACAGATTTTCTTCTAAATTCGCAAAAAACCTTATATTTCAACTAGAAACATCTGTGGTAAAAATGTGTTAGATCGGTTCAGATTTATATATAGCTCCCATACAAATTTCGCTCCCCCAGAAACGGCGTATTTTCAGAGAATTTCTTAAAATTGAGCATAACACGATGTGTGTGAAGTTAAATACGTATTATACGTATAGCCAAGACACAAACCAATTGCAAATGGAATTTGGGTATTTTCGGAAAAAATAATTTTCTCGAAAACTAGAAGGAATAGGACGATGAAAATTGGAGTATACGTTGGCAGGACATCACTCTATCACACATCACTCCACTTCCAGGATTGGTTTAAAAAAACTGCAGTTGGAGCAAAAGGAAATCTGGAAAGGATAAAGTTTCATATCTAGAAAACGGTGATACCTTCAGCTACATCAAGGATACCATAGGTAGTCCCACGAAGGGTCTATCGTCCTGTATATACAGTATTCCCAGATTCAATTTCTGACATCCAATATTGGACGTACAATATTTGTCCTTTTTTACGTGAATTTCTGGCGAGGATCAGTGGCAATATCTGGAGAACGGGTACGACTCTGGAAACAGCAAGGATACTGTAAGTAGTTCCGCGAAGCGGCTATCGAACTGTGTTTACACTTTTTCCATATTCAATTTCTAACCGATTTTGGTCAAACTTGACACAACATATTGTATTTCACATATATGATGAGAGTGGGTAACATCAGGTTTCAATATAGCCGCAAAGAAATTTCATTACCGATTTAATTTTTCTCCCTCTAAGAACCATATATATACATTTACAGATCTAACTGGGCAGAACACGTTATATTTCATTATGCACTGTATTTGGGTAGAAAGTGGAAGGCATCATATTTTTTTTTTCACTGAACCAACACTCAGGGGATGTCCCCTATAAATGCATCGCACTGTGTTGGCGGGAGGAAGATATGGTATTGGAAGGAGGAAAGAGGGAGTAGTGTTTGTTGACCTTCGTTTTAAACTTCTGGATATCATAATTAGCTGGGAAAATATCTGCCGGAAGTCGATTCCACATACGGTTAGTGCGGGCGAAGAACGAATTCATTCTGTAATGTGTGGTACGGTCGGTTGTCCACTTGATAACAAATGGGTGAGAATTCCTGGAAAATCGTGTATCTCTACCAAACGTTCTCACGGGCGGTATAAGATCACGAATATCCGAAGAACAAACACCGTGAAAGCAACGATAGAACAAGGACACACAACCCACATTACGACGATGTTCAAGGGAAACAATAGAATTGGATATCCTACCATCACCTATCAACACCATCGCCCTCCTCTGGACACGGTCAAGTAGCTCCAGTGATAAAGCTGGAGCACCCGACCATATATGGGAGTTGAATTCCATCTTTGGTCTGATGTAAGTAGTGTAGATATTGAGAAGATCAGTGGAAGTGAAGTATTTCTTACACCGGTTTAAGAAGCCTAGACACTTGAATGCTTCTTTTGACACTTCAAATACATGCTTTGTCCAACGAACATCGCATTGTATTTTCATGCCTAGAACATCAAGAGTATCTGATTGATCAATATCTACACCGTTCATTAAAATCTACGACACCGTTGGATCAGCGAATCTCTTGTGAGACAACAAGGAGCACTGGGTCTTACGTGCATTAAATTCTACTCTATTAACTTGACCCCATTCGGAAATGGCCAGTAAATCCTGGCTGAGTGACTCATCCATCAATCTTCTTTTGTCCTCAATTTCTTGACGACTTGGTCTATGATCGAATGAGTATGAATGACAGGATGGCAGCTGTCATCCGCGAATGAGTATATTGGATTCAAAGTCCGATCCAAGAGGTTGTCGATGAAAATAAGAAAAAGGGACGGGGAAAGGACAGAGCCCTGTGGTACTCCTGCGGTTAACCTATGCTCATCGGATGAGAAGCCATCTACAACAACACGTATAGTGCGATCTCTGAGGAAGCTCGATATAAATCGAGAGAAGTCACTACCAACACCAAAAGCGATAAGCTTTGATATGAGTGCGCCGTGCCAAACTCTATCAAAGACCAAGCTTGTGAATAGATCGATTCCACTTTTCGGATAGCAGTGTCATCAGGTCTCCCGTAGATCGATTCCTACGGAAGCCATACTGTCGATCATTAAGTAAGTCATTAGTTTCTAAATACCTCACAAGATGGTGGTTAACCATACTCTCCAGCCGCAGCATCTATATCGCCGTTTAGAAAGCAAAGCTTCCAATTGAAATACTGGAAAAAGTTGTTGAGCTCGGCCCAATGTGCCTTTTCTTAAACAAAAATTGTCCGCTTTGGGAAGCGACACGAAGAGCGGAATACGAGTAGGCTGCTGAAACAATACAATGATCCGAATTACCAAGAGGTGCTAAAACATCAACTTCATACTTTTCAGGGTGTGAAGTTAGAAAAAGATCAAGAATATTTAGGTTTTGCCCTTGGACACACGGAATGTGAGTCGGTTTTTTCACTAGTTGCGTCAAATCATTATGCGCGGCAAAAAGCCCTCCGGTGTTGTGTGACCCGAATGGGCAAGCCAAGAGGAATTATGGACATTGAAATCGCCAGCAACTACGAAGCAACTACTAAAAGTCTAGTAATTGAGTCGGAAATGGCGTCGAAGCCATTTAGGGATGCCTCCCTTTCCGTGTTTGGACTTCTATACACAAATCCGAAATACAGTACGTGAGTTCCAATCCTCAATTTAACCCAAAGACAGTTAAATTCTGGATTTTCTGAGCTCAAGTGTTGCTGGCTCTGGAACACTATGTCATTACGTACATATACCACAAGACCTCTGTGGGATATAAAAAGCGATAGGGTGTGATACCCAGGTATGTGAAATTCCTGTGGATCAGAATCCTCACACACCTGAGTCTTACACAGAGCCAAAACATCAGGCCGATGAAAATGTACATGAGCGTACACGACAAAAAAGTTCGCTCTAAGCCCTCGTATGTTGGCAAATTGTATTTTAAACTTACCAACCATTTGGACACACAGAAAAAAAAATAAAGTCAAAGTATGTAACCACAATTGTCAGACCTCTCTCCTTACCGTATTATTTTTTTTTTTCATAAAATAAATTGTTATGCTTATTATGAAACAATGCACACCAAAATAAGTAAGGAAGGGTTAAAGGCAGTCTATATGATACTCTCTCATTTTTAAATCATTGAAATTCAATTCGGTAAAAAAGTGAAATCGGGAAGGTTTTTATATGGGTCCTATATAACACTGTGTGTTTTGCCCACACTGTGTGTTTGGACACCACTACGTGTTTTGCCCAATGTCATGCACTTTTTTATGGACCCCAAAGATTTGGAGACCCGGTGTCATTTTTGCAAAAAAAATATCCTTTTTCTCAGGCTCATATTTTGCATACCGTTTAGAATTTTGATCTACCCTCTGAGGCAAAGTTGTTGCTCTTATCATAAAGAACAAAAATTCATATAAAATCAAAAAAACTTAATCTTCAAAATCGCAAATGTCGTCCAACAAATCTTATAGGCTGTAGTGTGTGTAGGTAGCGTATACGTGCTGTTGATTAAGGATAATATCACTCATACGCAATGTAGTCGGACTGACCATTAACAGAAACAGTCCTGCAAGATATATTTTTCCTACCTAAACGGTGTTAAGAATCGTATGTTCTAGAAAGTTGCTTAGGTAAATTTTTGTAGTTGATTTATTCCTTGAATTTTTAACGGTTTGCTACCTATGGACCTGAACTGGGGAAAACGGTTAAAAAAATTACATTTTCTAAAGTTTTTGGCAATTTTGACCTTGATTTTACATGTCCTTTATGATAAGGGCTACAACTTTGCCTCAGAGAATAAATCAAATAAATCCAAACTGTTTGCAAGATTTGAGCCTGAGGAAATGATCACTTTTTGCAAAAATGACACCGAGGCCCCAAATCTTTGGGGCCCATAAAAAAGTGTATTACTTTTGGCAAAACTTGGAGAAACGGGTCTTTTTTCGTCTTTTATCATTTTATTTTTTTTCGTGTAGAGTGTGTAGTGGACCGGTTTGACCCAGTTTCACAATGTGTGTTTCCAGGTGTGTTTCAGTATTCGCTTGTTTTGCCAAATTTAATAATAATTTGTTAAAATATTTCGTTTCTAGAGCGGAAAAGTCAAATGGGGTGCTATACATACATCTGAACCGATCTGACACACCTTCACCCAGGGTTCTTCTAATTTAAATATAAAGTGCTTTGTAAAATTAAAAACAAATCTCTTAAAATATGTGGTTTCTAGAGTGGAAAAAGTTGAATTTGGAGCGACGTTTGTAATGGGGCTGTATATAAATATGAACCGATCCGACTCTTTTCACCATATATGTTTCTATTTGAAATGTAAGGTGGTGTGCCATTTTTGAAGAGAATCGGTTAAAATATATGGTTCCCAAAAACGAAACAAGTCAATATCGAAATCTGACCGATTTGCTTCAAACTAAATAGGTTCCGCCCTTGACCCGCGCAACTTACTTGTGTCAATTTTTGTTAACATCGGTCTACACCACCTGTACTTTGATTACAAGAATATATGGACAATATACAAACAAATACAGAAAGACATAATAACCTCGTGGAGGGTATACGAAAGTTTTAGGGCTCGACCACGAATTTTTTATTTTATTGACATACAGACCACAAATCGATTCAAAAAAGTGATTCTAAGTCGATCGGTATAATAAACGATAGGTATATCGCTCTTCATTTAGTGCGTTACAAACAAAGGCACAATACATAATACCATAGTGTAGGTTATAGGAAATTAAGTCAGTGTGGACTACATCGGTCCAAGTATTGAACTGCTATACAAATGTCCTTCATGAGTTTACCCTATCCGCTATAGATGCCATATATTTATTGCAAATA
Organism: Polietes domitor; assembly: GCA_947397865.1. NCBI lineage: Eukaryota > Metazoa > Arthropoda > Insecta > Diptera > Muscidae > Polietes > Polietes domitor. The sequence goes on from OX377618.1 coordinate 178,714,168, forward strand.
ATTAAGGATGTTCAAAAATTTACAATTTAAAAACCCAGGTTTCGGTTTTTAAAATTTAGAAAACCGGTGAAACTGGTCAAACCAGGTTTTTCATACATAAACAAAGATGGAACTTTTTATATTATTTTTATACTTTTTTGAGATTGTTGAACACAAAAACATTAAAACATAAGAATTCAAATACTATTTACTTATTTGCAAATTTAATTTTCTTATTCATATTTCAAATGAAAATTCACTTAAATCCCCGATCTCGTTTATTTAAATTACCAAGTTATTGTGAAGTTTGCTTTGATATTTCTATTGAACACCGCAAGAAATTCTTTATAGAATTCTATGCTACCTTCTCAAAAATTTGCACAAGCAAAACTACATTATGTCTCAATCAGCGATGCTGTCAGTATTCAATATGAGACATAAATAAATAATATAAATGATATTTACAAATTCATATATTCGAAGATTAATGCCTCGAGTCTCTTCTTTTTTACTGCCAGAGTGATATGTTTTAATTTCGCGCTCAATTAGATTTCCGATACTATTAGACGTGAATGTTGGATCGAATATGATATGATTCCTTTAGGTATAAACCAATAAAAAAACAAGCAAGGAAAAGTAAAAGTCAGACGAGCCGACTATTCATAGTATGTATTCCTAGTTGAAATATAATATAATCTGAAAAATTTTACAATATTCCGATGTAAAATGTGGGTCCTAGAGGGGTAATAATAACAAGTAAGGAAAGGCTAAAGTCGGACGGGGCCGACTATATGATACACTCCACTTTCTATCCGAATACAATTCAACTCGGTAAAAAAGTGAAAACGGGAAGAATTTTTGTATGTGTCCTAATCATAGGCTAATATTACCTGGTCCAATTTGTCAAATCGGAAATATTTAAATCGGTGCTATATCCAAACATGGAATATAGTGACTAACTTTCACAATAAGTTCATCCAGTTCAAAAATAACGTGTTAAGCTCATTTTGTGAAAATTCGTGCTTTCTGGGGCGGAAATAGTCTATTCGGAATTTGTATGGGAAATTGTTGGGGCGAAATTTGTATGGGAGCTATATGTAAATCTGAACCGATGACCCATTTTCACCATGGCTGTTTCCAGTTGAAATATGCAATATTTTGAAAGATTTGAAGAAGATCTGTTAAAATATGTGGCTTACAGAGTGGAAAAAGTGGAATCGGAAGTGAAATTTGTGTGGGAGCTATATATAAATCTGAACCGATCTGACCCATTTGTGCCGTGGTTTTTTTTAAAACAAATATAAGATATTTCGCCTAATTTGATGATGATCTGTTAAAATATGTGGCTTCTAGAGCAGAAAAAGTCAAATCGAGAGCGAAATTTTAATGGGAGCTATATATAAATCTGAACCGATCTGACCTCTTTTCACCATATGTGTTTAAATTTATTTAATTTAGTTTAAATATAAGATGTTTTACCAAATCTGAAGACAATCTGATACAATATGTGGTTTCTAGAGCGGAAAAAGTCAAATCGGGAGCGAAATTTGTAGGGGAGCAATATATAAAACTGAACCGATCTGACCTATATTCACCATGGCTGTTTCTAGTGGAAACATACGATGTTTTGCAAAATCTGAAAACAATCTGATGCAATATGTGGTTTTTAGAGCGGAAAAAGTCAAATCGGAAGCGAAATTTGTATGGGGGCTATATCTAAATCTGAACCGATTTAATCCATTTTCAACACAGAGGTTTCTAGTACAAATTTAAGGTAACGCAAGGTAATCTGAAGCAAATCAAGTAAAATATGTGGTCTCTAGGGCGGAAAAAGTCAAAACGGGAGCGAAATTTGTAGGAGAGCTATATGTAAATCTGAACCGATCTAACACATTTTTACCACAGGTATTTCTAAATGAAATATAAGATGTTTTGCCAATTTTAAAGAAAATCTGTTGTAACATGTGGTATCTAGAGTGAAAAAAGTCAAATCGGGAGTGAAATTCGTATGGGGGCTTTATCTAAATCTGAACCGATTTTCTTCAAATTAAATAGCGTTCGTCGTTGTACCGAAAAACTTCGTTATGCAAGGTTTTATTTGGTTCTGTCTACAATTGCGACCTGAATCGTGATTACAAGAATAAATGGACAGACGGACGGACATTGCTAAATCGACTCAAAAAGTGATTCTAAGTCGATCGGTATAATTAACAATGGGTCTATCTCGTTTCCTTTTGGGTGTTATACACAAATGCACAAAGACATAATACTCTCGTGGAGTGTATAAAAAGTCAAGCCGGGAGCGAAATTTTGTATGGAAGTTATATATAAATCTGAACCGATTTGATCCATTTTCACCATAGGTCTTTCTAGTTCAAATATGAGATATTTTATCAAATTTGAAGAAAATCTGTTAAAACATGTGGTAGCTAGAGTTGAAACAGTCAAATCGGGAGTGAAATTCGTATGGGGGCTACTGATTTTACTGATTACTGATTTTCTTCAAATCAAATAGCGTTCGTCGTTATCCCGAAAAACTTCGTTGTGCAAAGTTTCTCTTGTTCATGGTTATAATTGCGACCTATACTCTGATTGCAAGAATTGATGGACAGACAGACGGACAGACAGTTGCATATGTTTTGGCCACCACTGTATATAGCAGATCCAGCTGCTTCGCACGTGAATAAGCCTGTTATTTGTTATTAGTTTTGGATAATATTTATTTAATATTCTTTTTGTGAATATTCATGAATCTAAAACAGTAATTTGGAAGCCTTCTATTAGATAGCACTCATACACAGTCAAAGGAATGTGCTTGTAGAATTGCACTATTTTAGCTGAACTCCTTTCGTATGTATCATTTTTATCATTTTCTACCCGGTTTCGAGCACAAAATTACAACCGCAGAGCCGTGTATATCCTCCATTTCATGTTTCTAGATGTAGCCGGTCATTTTATAAATTTTTGCACCTCTTTCCCAAAAAGTACATGTTTTGAAAAATCTTACCTATAGTGATTTTTCAAAACATGTGAGAACATGTGTTCTCGCTTCTTCTTTTACTTTATTTGGTACAACGTTTATCCCTTTTCCTCCGGCATCCTCCTTTTAAGTACAAATTTTGAAAAATCCAATTAGGTGTACATTACACGCCAAATTTCACGATTCTAGCAACAATACTTTAGTTTTATCCTTTTTTGTTCCGCTCACTCCTTAAAAGTACAATTTGCAGAAATCCATTTATGTTGCGCGTTAACGCTGTCAGAGGAATTTACATACCAAATTTCACGACTATATCTGCAATACTTAAATTGGTACCATTTTTATGCCCACTTAAAAGTACAAATTTTATATAACATTGTATATAGATAACATCCATTGTGGTCACTGTTGAAAAACCTGTTTTTGATCACTCTAATCGCCAACTGGCAAGAAGCAAACGTAAAGGTTGAACCATACATTGTTCCTTACAATTTTCAAAATCCCCACTGTGCACTTGAAAGCGCCCACTGATTTCAGTTTCCGAATATATCATAATTAAACTATACTTGAGGTTTGTCTGCACAATGTTGATGTTCATTTTGAAGTGACTGCTGTTTTGGGGAAACACTGACAACAACCACAGCCTGGGCAGATATGCGTATCTACTCCAAAGTATGCTCGTCCTTTCACTTGGTCGCTAAACTATCAATTTGCATCATTAATTACGCGCTGACCTCAAAAGATGGTGCACTTTGCAAATCGATTTCTGTTATTTGATTGGAATATTGAGTGAGATGCCTAGATGGCCTAGTGAAATATGTAATTATAATTGGAATACTCGTACCTGGAGTGCACCGTCGCAGCAGCAGATTCGTGAGGATGTGGCTTTTACATGAATTACTTATATGTATTTTCTTTTAAGTGTCAATTGTGAGAAGAGTCAGTACTTAGTAATTTGCGATCAACATCACTGAACGAGGTGTACGTGCCGAAATATATTTAAAAGCAGTTTTCATGCGTACTTCTTTGAACGATAGTAATGAATAAGGACATCTCCCAAAAAAGGTCTACAAAAAAAGAAATCAGACCACACTAATGGCTTTTAACTTTATTTGTATACCCTACACCACAGGGTATAATGTCTTTGTGCATTTGTTTGTAACACCCAAAAGGAAACGAGATAGACCCATCGTTTATTATACCGATCGACTTAGAATCACTTTTTGAGTCGATTTAGCGATGTACGTCCGTCCGTCTGTCCACCTATTCTTGTAATCAAAGTCCAGGTCGCAATTGTGGTTAGAACTAAATGAAACTGTGCACAACGAAGTTTTATGGGATAAGGACGAACGCTATTTAATTTGAAGAAAATCGGTTCAGATTTAGTTTTGGCTCCCATAAAAATTTTGCTCCCTATTTTACTTTTTTCCGCTCTAAAAACCACATATTTCAGCAGATTTCCTTCAAATTTAGCAAAACGTCATATATTTTAACTAGAAATAGCTCTGGTAAAAATTGGCCAGATCGGTTCAGATTTATATATAGCTCCCACACAAATGTCTCCCCCGAGTTGATTATTTCCGCTCTAGAAACCAACAAACAAAACAAATTATATTTGAACTAGAAACACCTCTGGTAAAAATGGGCCAGATCGGTTTAGATATATATATAGCTCCAATACAAATCTCGCCACTGAATTGATTATTTCCGCTCTAGAAATAGCATATTTGAACTGATTTGCTTAAAATTTGGAAAACCAGCTCATATTTCAACTACGAACATCCATGGCGAAAGTGTGTCAAATCGGTTCAGATTTATATATAGCTCCCATATAAATGACTCCCCCAATCTAATTCTTTCCGCTCTAGAAACCACATATTTAACAGATTTCCATCAAATTTGGGAAAGCGTTTTATATTTCAGAAAACCTATGCTAAAAATGTGTCAGATCGGTTCAGATTTATATATAGCTCTCATTCAAAGTTTGTGTTCAATTTTTTTTACAAATACAGATAGAAGTATGAAATTTGTAGTATATATATACCCGGTTCAAATGTAACGACCTTTTTATACCCTACACCACAGGATATATTGACTAGGTGTAGTGTATCAAATAGTCGGCCACGCTCGACATTAATCTTCCTTACTTGTTTTCCTTATTTCGACAACTTTTTATACACTCCACGAGAGTATTATGTCTTTGTGCATTTGTTTGTAACACCCAAAAGGAAGCGAGTTAGACCCATCGTTTATTAGACAGATCGGCTTCGAATCACTTTTTGAATCAATTGACTGAGCCCGTCTGTATGTCCATGTATTGTTGTAATCAAAGTACAGGTCGCAATAATTGTCCGACATTAAGAAAAATCGGCACAAGTAAGTTTTGTGGATCAAAGACCAACATATTTAATTTGAAGCAAATCGGTTCAGATTTAGCCCCATGCAAATGTCA